>CM021105.1:200564532-200603730 GCA_007115665.2 Sequoiadendron giganteum
CATGAGACTATGACAATTTGATGGCGTCTGTTGACAAGAAAGACATATCTTGCTAAGACATGGGTTGATCACTTTGACAATGTGTTTGATATTGACTTGATGACAAGTTGAGTGTGTGCGTGTAGACAGTGTATGACATGAGATTATACCTTAAACTATGATGTGCAACATGTGTGATAATGATAGTGAATGAACCCTATTGGAGTGACCTAGTGTGGTCCAGGAGCTTATCAATTGATTAGACTTGCCTACGTTGTACACGCAGAGACCTCGTAGTTCGACACGACTAATGACTCTGTATATACAAAGCGTCATGATTTAAATGTGTGATACATGACAAACCTAGACCGACAGACTTAATACCTCGGGGGCACATTGATTGATGGCCCTGCCTACGTCCCAGTCGTAGAGGCAACGTAGTTCGACTATGACTACGACCGACTTAACATGACTGACTTGACACTGTTTTGTTTTTGGTATTTTCTGACATGTTTTGATTTTTTTGGATTTTTGAAGTTTTCTAATGTTTTTGTTTTTCCAGGACATTTTCTGATGGTGCGATGCTATGTACAAGGCGTTCATGGAATAGAACAAGGATTTTCCCCCAGTCGGGAATAAGACTTGCGAGATGGAGTGGATAATGTGATGGAGTGGGACATTAGATGTTAATCATTCCAAGCGATGGATAGGACAACCATTTATTATGAGTGATGGGGGAAAGTCTGATTGGAATGATGGTAGACGAAAGAGCGAGCTTGACTACACATGGTGCCTGTTTGCCAGGTTTTTACCATGGTACTCATCCCTAGCGCCACCGAAGTGGTTTTCACTATAGGACGGATTATTTCCCTTTACTTTTTTGATTTTCCAATTTTATTTTATTTTATTTTTATTTATTTTTATTTTTTTCAATTTTTTTTGTATTTTCTAGATTAAGACACGAATTCTCAGAAGCTAAGCATAGAACCTCTTTAGATGCAGACTGTTGATAGGTGACAAAAGCGGATCTCCTTCAGGAGTAGATAGTTGGTATGCTCCTGACCCAAAGGCTTCTGTGACAATGTACGGCCCTAACCAGTTAGGCTCAAACTTTCTTGGTTTCTCTCGTTCAGCTTGGTTCTTCGGATTCTCCATTAATACTAGGTCACCAATGTCAAAATGTCTATTGAGAACCTTCCTATTGTAGCTCTGATGAAGACGATTCTGATATGCTTGCAAATGATCTAATGCTTTCTATCTTCGTTCATCTAGTAATTCAAGCTCTTGTAGCCTAGAGACACGGTATTCTTCATCATCGACATGACCCTTCAAAGATACCCTTAGAGAAGGTATTTCAACCTTTATAGGTAAGATAGCTTCGGACCCAAATACGAGGGAAAATGGAGTGGCGCCGGTAGGAGTGCGGATGCTTGTGGGGTAAGCCCATAAGGCAGGATTAAGCTGTAGGTGCTAGTCACGACCAGCGTCATTGACAGTCTTTTTAAGGATTCGAACAATGGTTTTATTAGATGCCTCAGCTTGTCCATTACCTTTTGGGTAATACGGGGTGGAAAAATGATGCTTGATGTGGAATTCTTCACATAAATGGCGTACTTCTTGGTTCTTGAATGGGTGGCCATTATCTATGATTATGGATTGTGGTACACTATACCGACAAATGATATAGTTCAGAATAAACTTAGATATTTGGGTGCCAGTGATGTTGGTTATGGGAATGGCTTCAATCCACTTGGTGAAGTATTCGGTAGCGGTAATGATGAATTTTTGGCCGTTGGATGATGGTGGGTGTATCTTACCTATGAGGTTGAGTCCCCATTGGGTGAAAGGCCATGGTGAAGTAATCGGTCGAAGCTCCTGTGCTGGTGCTCTTATCAAGTCTCCATGTATTTGACATTGTCTACACGTCTTCACAAAGACGTATGAGTCTTTCTCCATAGTAGGCGAATAGTAACCTAGTCTCATAATCTTATGGGCTAAGGTTGGACCACTCGAATGGGATCCACATATACCCTCGTGCACTACTCGCAAAGTTGTTTGTGCTTCTTCAGCGTCGAGACATATCATTAGGGCGTTGTCTAAGGTGCGTCTATATAGGGTTTCTTCGATGATGGTGTACTTGGCAGACTTACGGATGAAGGTTCGACGTTGGTTATTGGACAAGTCTTGAGGTAAGGTTTGATTTGTTAGATAGTTGAATATTTCTTTATACCAAGGAGATGTAGGACCAACAATGGTACACACCATCATAGTATCGGGGATATCGTAAGCAGGGACCAACAGTTGTTCAACCAGAAACTCGAACCTAGGCACGTTACTCGGAATATCCAACAAGGAACCCATGGTTGCCATAGAATCTGCAGCTCTATTCTGAATGCGTGGTATTTGTTGAAAAGTTATGTCCTTAAAATATTGTTTGAAACTATTAGACATTCTCTTGTAAGGGGCAAGCTTCTCATCCTTAGTTTCGTACTCATCATTTACCTATCGGATTACCAGTTGAGAGTCACCAAAGACATGTAGGCTCTTAATGTTCCATTGTGCTGCCATTTTCAAGCCTATCACTAAGGCTTCGTATTCTGCTATATTGTTTGTACAAGGGAAAGCAATCCTGAATGATTTGGGAATGGTATCACCTTGAGGTGTGACAAAGAAGACACCAGCTCCTGAACCACAATTTGTATGTGACCCATCAAAGTACAGTTTTCAGTTGGTTTTAATGTCAATGTTGAATAGAAATTCATCTGGAAAATCTGCCACTAAGGGATGATCTGCTTTTATAGGTGCATCAGCTAACTAATCTGCAATCACCTGTCCTTTTATAGCCTTCCTCTCGACATACTCAATGTCATACTCACTAAGTATCATGACCCATTTAGCCAATCGACCTGTTAAAGCTGTCGTACTTAGAAGGTATTTGAGTGGATCAATTTTTGCAATTAACACTATTTGTCGATTGAGCATGTAGTGCCGAAGTTTTTGGGTAGCAAAAACTACCGCAAGACAAGCACATTCTATGTTGCTGTAATTCAATTCATAGCCCACTAAGGTATGACTGATGTAATAGACCGCTCTCTCATGACCTTGATCATCTTTTTGTGCGAGAAGAGCCCCTAATGCCGACTGAGTTGCTGAAATATATAAGATCAAAGGCTTTCCTTCTGTAGGTGGCATTAATACTGGTGGAGTTAGCAAATAGTCCTTGATTTGTTGGAATGCTTCCTGGCATTTAAGCGTCCACACAAATGGTACTCCTTTCTTGAGTAGATGTTGAAATGGATGAATCTTATCTGCCAGTTGTACTATGAATCGCCTAATTGACTGTAGTCTGCCCTGTAGACTTCTGAGTTGTCCTATGCTGACTGGAGGAGGCATTTCTATGATAGCTCTTACCTTCTTTGGATCTACTTCAATGCCTCTTCAAGAGATGATATACCCTAACAGTTTCCTCGATTTGACTCCAAAGACACACTTCTTCGGATTCAGCCTGACATTGTAGTTCTCTAGCCATTGGAATATCTTATTTAAAACCTTTAAGTGAGCTTCTCTTGTTTCTGATTTTGCTATAATTTCATCGATGTAATCTTCCATGAGAATGTGTACAAAGTCATGGAAAATTGTAATCATTGCGCGTTGGTAAGTAGCTCCTGCGTTCTTAAGCCCAGGAGGCATAACGTTCCAATAGTATGTGCCCCATGGACATGTGAAAGTTGTCTTATGTTGGTCTTCAGTTGCTATTTTAATCTGGTTGTATCCTGAGAAACCATCCATGAGGGATAGCATCTCATACCCCGCTGTAAGATCCACTATCATATCTATATTTGGCAAAGGGAAGTCATCCTTAGGACACACCTTGTTGATGTCTCTAAAGTCTGTGCAAATTCAAATGCCCCCAGTTGGTTTAGTCATGGGTACAAGACTCCATATCCAATCTGCATAGTCTATTGTCCTTATGAATCCTACATCCAAGAGTTTCTTTAGTTCTGTCTTGACCAATAGAGCAATATGCGAGTGCATTTTTCTTAACTTTTGTTTGACTGGTTTGATGCTTGGCTGCAATGGTAAATGGTGCAATATTAGATCTGGATCTAGCCCAGGCATGTTAGCATATGACCATGCAAAGTTTATCTGTCTCTTTTGGAAGAAGTCCTTAAACTCAGGTTTTTCTGTCTCTGTTAAAGAAGCTGCAAAATATACCATCTTTAGATTCTCTTCTGTACCTATGTTGACTGCAACTGATTCTTCTACTAGCATCGGTGACTTTTCTTGTTCAATAGGGAGAATATTTAAACCTCTATCCTTGGGTGCCTTAGGGAGGTTTTCGCCCTTGGATACGTCCTTTATTTTGACTTTTTCTTCATCCAAAGGTGCCTTTCGGTTTTCACCTAGGGACTCATCATTGTTCTTTTCATTGTCTTTTTTCTTTTTATCCTCATTGTTGTGACTAGAGGTGTAAATAGACTCCCCAAAATATGCTTTATCGTCCAAGTCTATGGTAAAACCAGCTTTATGATCCCCTCTTGGTATGCCTTCTCGAAGTCCCATGAACTCAGCAATTGCTTCGTCATTCTCGAATGTGTCTAAGATAGGTGTACCTTGTTGATCCTAGTCTATAAGTTCGGGATATATGAGGGGCATGTCATCATCAGAGTTTTTAAAGGTAGCCGCTGACAAGGTGAATAGTGAATGGTTGACATGCTCACAGAAGTTTTGGACTAAATCTTGCTGGGTCTTTTCCTTATGGGTAGGTAAACGTTGATGTGGGACCATTGCTTGGGATAGGTCGTTAGAAGATGGTGGTTTAGGTGCCCAAGATGCACGATCGAGTTTTTCCCAATAATAGATCTTATGCCATTCTTCTTTGGACAAATGTTTCTTAGGACAAGGACTAGATGGTTTGGGTATAGGTTTCACGTTTAGGTCCAATTCTCCAAATAGTGCGTCTATGTTCATGGTGCTGGTAGATGAAAGGGAATCCCATTCACCATCGCTTGAGTAAGGGGATTCATCAAAGATTGGAGGGTTGTCGTAAAATGGGGGAGGTGGATCATGAGATGTCTCGGTGTCTGCGTAAGCACTCACTTCCTCTTGAAACAGTGACGAAGTACTAGGAAACCCAATTCTAAGCGGTTGACACCCTAGCCCTAAGTATTTCGGTCGTGGGTGGACAGTAATCGGTTCCGTCCTTCCATTTTGATGTAGCCCTAACCCACTGTGCCCGTCATAGCCTTCCTTTTGCATTATCTTAAAGCCTTTTCCATATTGGTTCTTAGCTATTTGAATAGACAGGGAGGGGTATTCATGTTCTTCTTGATACAACCAGGAATCACCTTGGTCCACAATTTCCACGCTTAGCTCTCCCCATTTGATCAATGTCGTTGTAGGGGGAACATTGAATATGACTATTGACTCTATTCTATTTGCCATAGGTAGGCCATATGCCTTAGGTGGAACCAGTTGACTGACACAGTATGATGCCTTTATACGATACTCACTAAAGCCCTTGTCTTGGATTTCAAGTTTAGGAGTAGTTTATGGAGGTGTGAATGATTTGGACTTAGTGAGATGTGATGAGTCAATGTATTGGGATGAATTGGATGATGAAACTTCTTGATTAACTGGTACTTGGCATTGTGGAATTTCCTTTAGGCTTGTACAATACTGAAACGGATCTGGATCACCATCAATAGTGATCTCAGTGCCATTATGTGGAAATTTGAGACATTGGTGATACGTTAAAGGTACAACTTTCATTGCGTGTATCCAAGGTCTATCTAACAACAAATTGTATGGAAGAGTGAGATCCAAGACTTGGAAGCTGGTGTTCATGATTGCTGGACCAATTCTGATAGGGAGTGTGACCTCTCCTTTGGATGATCTTTCCTCATCATCGTAAGCCTTGATGACTATACTCTTAGAGGTATCTACACAATCTTTTGAGAATCCTAATGCCTTAACCAATTTTAGGGTACATAGGTTCAAACCTACTCCTCCATCTACCAAGACTCATCTGACTTTGGTTTCATGGACTAAGACTTCAAGATGTAATGGGTCATTATGATCAGATTTTTCTGTCGAGTAATCCTATTGGGAAAATGTAGCATGGTGCGAATTGGTTAAATATCCCACCATCTCTTCGAAACAATTGACATCTAAATCAGTAGGGACAGTTGTGTTCTACAAAGCTTTATCGAGAATGGCTCGATGCTCAGGTGATAAGGTCAATAGTTCCAAGATAGATATTTGCACAAGGGTTTTACTCAATTGATCAAGAAGGTTGTACTTTAACTTGGAAGCTTGTGTAGATGGCTCAGAAGAAGGACCTAGAATAGTGATCTTGGTTCTGCGTGTGTTGACACTACATTCTGGAGGCTTCTTAATGGTGAAGGTATCGACATGCTCATCTGCAGTGCAGAGGCTATTTATAATCTTTCCTTTTCCATAGTCAAAATTGGTGTTTGCGTAATTGGTTGATGGATCGGTCTTAGTTCCCGAACCGGAGGCTTTTCCTTTTGTGTGGTCATGTAATGGGTCCTTGAAGACCTTATGATCACTGTTCTTGGTGTTTTTCTGTCCACCAACCTCTATGGTTCCATTCTCAACAAAGTCTTGGATAATGCCCTTGAGTTGGCGACAATTTTGTAGGTTGTGTCCTTTTATTTGATGATATTCACAATGGGCTTTGTCATCCCACCAGGAAGGTTTAAATTGTCCAGGATCATATTCTCTTGGTTCCAACGGTTTGATGAGATTGTGTTTAATCAATTCTTTGTAAATAACCTCGATCGGTTGTCCTAGAGGAGTAAATTCACGTGTTGGAAATCTTCTTTGAGGTCGTTGTTGCTGTGAATTTTGGAGATAGTTAGTCGTTTGATCTGGATTATCCATTGTGTCTTCAATTTGGTTGTATCCTCTCAGTGTGATAACTGGCCTTGTATGTATGTTTTTAGCATCGACAATGCCATCATTTGTAGCATTCTTGTTTCTGGACCAGAATTGTCTTCTATCATTTGGTGCATTTTGATTTTGGACAATAGGATTCCTACCTGGTACCTTTATTTTGCCTTTGTCAATAAGGCCTTTCTCAAGGATGATGCCTTTCTGTACCAAGTCTAGGAATGAGGTACAACAATGTACTCTTAAATCACTCCGCAGTTTTGGATTGATGTTCTCTAGGAATATCGTGACCTTTTGTTTCTCTGGTATCTCAACTGGACATTTGCTAGCTAGACTTCTCCACCTCTGAAAGAAAGTGGTGAAAGTTTCGCCATCTTCTTGTGTCGTGTGGCACAAGGTTTCTATTGTTATCTCATTGTCTATGTTGAAGGCGAAATGTTCAACAAACTTTTCAGCTAATTCTCCCCAAGAGCGTATACCATATGGTAGTTTAGAAAACCATTCCAGTCCTATCCCAACAAGGGTTCGTGGAAATAGTCTCATCAGATATGTGGGGTCATACGATATGTCCATGCATGCTGTTGAGAACTCCCTAATATGTTCTAGAGGATTCTTTTTCCCATTATACTTAGGCAAAATCGGTATAATGTATCCATGGGAAAAAGGTGTCATGTAAAGCATTTTGTTAAATGGACATGGACATAAGTCTTGTGCTGAGATAGTTCGTTTGCCTGACATAGACATATTATCCATTTGTTGTTGGAGAGTTTGCATTTGATTCTAAAGGACATCGACTTGTGTCAAGGACATGGTGTTGGCATTGTTCGGATCAATGTAGACGTTCTGATATGCCATGTTTTGCGACGGGTTGTGATTTGGTGAAGGAATATATCCTGTTTGAATAGTCCGTTGTGGGATAGGATTATATCTTGTTTGAATGGGTTGACTTAGTGGAGGAATATTCCCTATTTGAATGGTCTGATTTGGGATAGGAATATTCCCTATTTGAATGGTCTGATTTGGGATAGGAATATTCGTACCCACCTTGGATCTCTTACCAATCGTGTTGGTGCCAAAGGGGTTGGACGAAGTTGCTCCCGTCGTAAATTGTAAACCTTGTGTTATGTTGAAAGGGGTTGTGTTTACAATTGATGATGTCTGAGATGGTATGCCAGTTGATATTGCTGCGGTGATTTGGGGCATAGAACCACTTGATGTCACTATTTGCATTGGTTGGGTAGATGTCATTTTCAATGTGTGAACGTCAAATCCTAGTAGTAGTGTGGCACCTTCTACTAGCAATTTTTCTAGATAGCGTTGGGGATCATTTGCCAAGCACTCATCCATGAAGGATGCAAATTCAGGATCTTGGACCGTAGACTCTATGTCCTCAACAAAGACTCGTCCATTGGCGTCTCTAGTGACAAATTTATCAAGTAATGGTTTGTGTGGTTTGTTCTTCCTAGGTGGTTGAGTGCTGAAAGGATTGATAAACTCATTGGGGTTTGCCATTTCTTTGTGCCTCTTTTGAGACCTTGTTTCGACCATAAAAAAAAAAAAAGTTGCTCAAAATGGGGTAATGCAGACTATGCCTAAGAACTGATATGACCTATTTCTATGTTTTTGGATTTTTTGGACAATAAGGATGTTGCTAAAATGATTTCTAGAAAGACGTATACTGAGATGACGTATGGTAAGATAGACAATATGTAAGACCTTGTGTAGACTATGATTCTAAAATGGGTATAACCTACCTCCTATGAAGTAAATGCATGCAAGGATTTGTTTTGACCAAGGAACCTGATTGTAGGACAAATGATAGTTGACAAGGTGAATTTTCCAAACTAGACTTGTTGAGCTGAAAAGATTCACTAGATAAGACTAAGGTGACTAGGTTTGATGAGTGTGACAAATTGGGACATGAATTTATCCAAAGACGAGGAAACTTATCTATGCTGTGATATGCAATTTCCTAGGGAGTATCTAGATGCATGCAACTTAGGATGACAATGACAAAGACGTGGATTGTAACTAAGATTTCCGAGGAAGTATCTATATGCATGTGACTTTGGCTGACTATGATGAAGACGTGGATTGTAACTAAGACGTATATAACCACCTAATGGATGCAAGATTTTTGAGCAAAATTTTGACAGTTTCTGTTCGGACTAAGTTTGCAGTTTTGATTGTTCTCTGTTAATAGGCAGATACGGTCCACCTAATAGTTGCAGTTCAGGATTTGATAATTGCGATGTTTCTTACAGTTGCGGTTCAGGATTTGACAGTTGCAGTGTTTTTGATAGTTGCGGTGTTTCCTATGGCAGTTGTGGTTTAGGATTTGACAGTTGCGGTCTTTCCTATGACAGTTGTGGTTTACCAATTCACATGTGTTTTTCCTATTCTAGACTCTAAAAACTAGTTTTCCTAACAGACACTTGCGGTTCGGACTTTGATAGATGCGGTTTGCATGGACACATGCGACTCAGGATGTGACAGATGCGCTTTGAAACTTCAAGATTGTGAAAATTATGAAAGACAGATGCGGCGATTAAACTGACAAATGTGACTTTGTTCCTGACAGTTGAATTTTTTTTTTTTTCGAAAGTTGTTTGACTGACTTTGTTTGTTTGATCAAGATTTTGGCAAATACAACAAACAACAAACACAACATTCAAAGTATTTTCAGTTTTGTGATGAATGGACTGTTGAGACTCGAAAAACATTTACACCCTAGGCCTTTAGGACAGTACTTATTGAATTCTTACTTGGATTTCTCCAGCTACGCATATTTACGATGGATGATTAGTAGCTTGACCCCACTGGCTCCCCTCCACGACACTCACTGATACGGGGTAGCCAAGCTACAGTACCCATGAATCTCCCATGGCATACTTTTTATCTCTACATGTAAACCGTAAGATTGTAAGATGGCTTCACAGGTCCGACCTGCTGCACCAACAAGTAGATAGGATTTTGGTAACTCTACAACAAGGCTTTTAATTCGGGCATTCCGTTCGTGGGACACTAACCAACGTCGGCGAGAGTCCATTTGTGTCCATCTCATCGGATTAGTGCGCGTGATTCCTAGGGTTTCCCTAAGAATCCACTTTTGTATACCGGTTGGAAGTTGCTTGGCTTTAGTGTGCTACTGGTCTGAGTCATCTTGGGGTGAGTACTTTTTCCCACCAAGATAGGCCCAAGTTCTAGAGTCAGTAACCGTTTCTCTTACACCCAGGATCGCATGAATGCGCAAGGGGAGAGGATACTTTGATTACTAAATCGTGGGGTTATAAACTAACAATGTAGACACGAAAAACACTAGTAAATTATTAATCCCAAACGAGATTGTTTACACTACCAAGTAGAAGTTCATTTTAACCCACAAAACGATTACCTATCTACCAAAACAAAAAGCAGGCTAAAATGATAAAAGCATTAGGTCCTACATGCAACTTTGTCAGTAGTTCATTGTTTGTCTTTGGTTTTTGTATTGTCTTCTACACTTCATCCTGCAAACACTTGTTATTCCACCTTGACACAACTGAACCAAATATTAGCAAAAATTAAAAAATGGATGCACGGAAATCGATAAAATAAATAAAAATATTTACCAACCAGATGCGGCTTTTGGAGCCACAGATGCAGTTCGAATGGTTGTAGGCGAATGCGATCAATGGAGTGTCTAATGTGGTTTGAAATTTTTCTACTGGAAAATGCGGTGATAGACAAGCGGATGCGGCGAACGACAGGCGGATGCAGTGATTGACATTGCAGATGCGGTTCGTAAGTATGGATGTGTCGCTGTTTTTGACAGATGCAGTTCACTGGACGGAAAACCTACGAAAAAGAAACAAAAAACAGAAATGAAAAACGGAAAGATGTACGGATTTTGAAGTGCATTCACATCGGGTTCACCAAATGTAACTTAGATTTTTTGAAATTGTGTGTGGTAAAGCTGCACAAGATTAAACATCAATTCTAATCTAAATAAAACAACAAAGAATGATAAGTAAGCATGATTAATCTAAATTAATAAAACTAGAATGATCTCACCGAATATGCAAATACTTCCTCAATTTATCTCAATTGCCCTTTTCTATCTTGCTATATTGTTATTCTTTCCCTCAGATATTTGTGTGTTTGAATGCAAGCATAACTTCGTCGAGTGTCTCAGCAAAATATCGAAGATTGTTTCTTCTCAAAAGTGTATGATTTCGGGAGGAGGAATAATGATAATGACAGGCCATTTTATAGATTTTGTGTTTTCAAATGATCGACTCAAATTGAAAGAGAGATCGACGGATGAGATTGATGAATGCCATGCGATGAGTTATGTGACAGATAGAACGCGAGTTAGAACGTGAGTTCAACTGCAGGTAAAGACTAATTTTAGAACATGAGTTCCAATCTTCATCTTCAAAAAATAAAAGAAATAGACTTTGTATGCAAAAGCCAAAGTTAGAAGTTGGAGAATAAATGCATGGTAAATGCATGTGAATGCAAACTTGAGTTAGTTAATTAAATAAAGATATTTAATTAATAAATATAGATCATGCATATGAGTTGGAACTAGTTAATCGACTAGTTGTGACGGAGAGTTCTCTCATAGAGATAACTCGAGTCAGACGATAAGTGCATGTAAGAGATAACTGAATGTTAGAGGAATGTGACATAATTAATTAAATAATGAATTAAATGTTAATTTAATTCAACATTTGAAATATGAGACTTTTAATTAAATAAATAAAGTAATTTATTTAATTTGGCTGTTGAAAAGGATAAATGAATAATTAAATAAAGATATTTAATTATAGTTGGAAAAGTATGATAAAGGGGAATTAAATAATAAATTATTTAATTGATAGATAAAGGGGGAAGAATTAATTAGTTCGCAACATAATTAAATAAATATGATTTATTTAATTACTCAAGGTGAATAAAGGTCATTTATGAATTAATGAATTAATTAAAAAAGGATATTTAATTAATAGAGGAAATATGTGTTAGAAAGGAAATTAAATAAGTAACATTATTTAATCAAGACGACGGACTATAGAAAATTATGTTGAAATGTGTACTCGCAGGCCTAGACCAATTTTCGATGTCTACACCAACAATTTCTTAATTTACTATCTTAATAGTTAAATTCTTAGATACATCTAATTTTAAAATTGTGTTACAAAATAAACTACATGTTCAATTATTATACTCCACATCAATATCTGACACTCTCATAACCATGACATTATTTAGACTCATTATAACCCTACATGTAATAGTATGCAACCTATTCAATACTTATGATTTTTATTTCCAAACCAAATTACATATAGTTCTTAATCTAAAAGCATAGTTGTATAATTTCAAAACCAAATATGCTTAATTATACTAACTTAGTAGTTAAGTTCTTTTGTATACATCTAGTTTCTTGATAAATTCTCTAGAATAATGTTCATAATGATATGTATTTTAAAATTACACATCAATTAACAATTGAATTTTACTTATGAGCTATATCTACACACACATAATAACAATTCAATTTCTAACAACATCAATCACATTATAATACTTACATAATCAATTAGAAAATAAAAAATAAAAATAAATAATGACAAGGTGAGAAATAATCTATGTTAGCATTTAATAAACAACTACAATGTAATTGACACCTTCTCATCAATTTTATTACATATAAATTACTAAAATTTAGTGCCATAGAATTATCTAAGAGTTATTGATGAGAAGGTGTCAATAATATTTTAGTTGTTTATTAAATGCTATGACACTAACTTTAAGTTTTTGAGATGCTATAATATAATCTTCACCTTGTCATAGAATTTACACCTAATATAATCTTCACCTACCACCTACCATCCACCAAATTTATGCCACCTAATGGTAAATTTGTACATAACGTCTCTATCTTTATTTTGTAAGCATTGATCAAGAATCTTTTTATGAGACATTTATCTTGACTTATACTATTATAAATAAATCCTCATGAGATCATTTGCATTGAGTTCTTCAAAGATTGACAGTGTGAAAAAATAGATGTATGTTCTTATCTTGCATTTAGTGTGGTATAGTTAATCAAATATTTATTTTATAAATTTTTAAGTTCTTATTAGATTGAAAAATGTACATAACCTTCATTTGAAATAAAAATAATAATTTTTTATTTCATTAATAGGTATCAGAGTGTTTATTTATCTGTTTTATATTTTTTATTAAAAGTATGAGTTTCTAGACAAATTAAATAGAGTTTGAGAGTAGAAATAAATATTGCAAAGATAAATCTCATGTGAAGCTAGGAGGGAATATAAAATAGGTTGCATACTCTTACATGTATGGTTATCATAAATATAAATGATGTCATAGTTATAAGACTTATTTTTGTGATGTTCCCTACTACTCTCAAACCCTATTTTATTTGTGCAAAAACTCATAATTGCTTTTAGACTTATAAAATGGCCAAATTGAGGCTCTGATGCCAATTTATGAAGTTAAAATTATATCATTGATTTCAAATGAAGGTTATAGAAATTTTTTCAATCTGATTAGACTTAAAAATGTAAAAGAATATATTTTTTATTAGATATATTATAGCAAGAGAAATAAAAGAGCACACAACTATTCTTTAACAATATCAATCTCTTAAGTATCCAACAATCGATGATGAAAATAATCTCATGAGGCCTTATTTATAATATTATGATTCATGACCAATGGATCATAACAAGATAATTGTTCAACGCTTATCAAATAAATATAGAAAATTCATGTACAAAGATTTCATTAGGTGGCATAAAGTTTGAAGATGGTAGGTGGTAATTGAAGATGCCATTAGGTGAAGATATCACTGGATGACATTTAAAGTAGTGTCAATAAAACTTAAATAATTTTATGACACATAATTTTATTAGGTTATATGCAATAAAATTTATTAGGTGTAAATTATATTATAGTTTCCTATTGAATGTTAACATAAATTAGTTATCACCTTGACATTATTTATTCTTATTATTTTATTTTAGAATTGATCATGCAATTTTTCTAATGTGATTGATGTTAGAAACTAAATTGTTATTATATATATGGAATCTAGCTAATAAGTAAAATTCTGTTGTTTTTTATTAGTTTAGTAGGGAAGGGCTCTGATCCCATGGTTACATCCAAAAAACAAAAAGGAACCAGACAAAGGAGGGAAACAACACCACTAGAAAGAACCTAGAAACAACAAGCAGAGTGGCGCGTAGGCCATCATTTAACATAGTAACCATAGTCCAGCCAATATTAATCAAAAACAACAAGTTTGATATGTATTTTTAAATAAATTTCATTATGAATGCTCTTGTAGAGAACTTAACAAGAAACTAGACATATAAAAAAATAACTATGAAGTTAGTACAATTAAGAAAATGTTGGTTTCAAAATAATACTACTATCATTTTAGATCAAATACTATTTGTTATGTGGCTGATAAAAAAAAATTAAAATAAAAATCCCAAGTATTGAATAGGTTGCATACTCTTACATGTTAGAGTCACTCAATGACTCAAGCCTCCTGGATCACTTGCAAATATAAAAAGAACCTTCTACAAGCGAGAAAAGAAAGATCATAAATTTGTAATAATGGATGCAAGATGATATGGCCAATATGCAATACTCAAGATTAAAATAGAATTGGATTGATTTGTACATATGATGCCTTTCTTATAAAGGCACATATATGAGGTATGATTAAATAAAATCTTGATACGTGTATTAATCTTGTATAATGATACAACTACCTCGACATTATTAAATGAACTATAAACAAGTATTAAATAAAATGATAAGATAAGATAAAATCACATGACACCTAAGACTTCTAGAAATATTCCCTAGGACCTATAAGTGAACTAGATTAATAAAACACTTATTTACACCAACACCCCCTCTTAAGTGTAACTTAGGAAGTAGATTATTATGAAAAGATGCAAAGGTGGGTCCCAACTATTAGGCCATGTTAGGTACCCATGTACAAATGCTATTGTTCACAAGTGGAGAAAAGGAGAAAACTTAGTGTGATAAAACTCCTCCCCAAAAGAGATGAAAAAAAAATTGTTTCAATGATGAATAAAAAGGATTAAACCCCATGCAAGGAAAAATACCCCCCATAAGAGAGAAGAATAGATACCATGCAATCCCCCCTTAGTATAGAGTCTCTTGCAATGATTGTAGAAGCTCAACATTGAATGTTGACGATGATCCAATATTTACGAAAAATAAAACCAAGATGGTATGTAGGGTGTCTTACCTTTCCTAAAAGAAGGATGATATGTGATTCCTGTGAAGTATGCTCAAGTTTCTCCATGTTGATGGTGAAAATTGACACACTCCAAACATGTGTTCTAGGCCACACTATGAAAGAGGATAATCCAAAATCTCTTAGAAAAAAATGTAAAACATAATCCAAAGATAAATATACCTCCTCTAAAGATAAAAAATCCTTCTTTAAATTATGTCCAAAAGTATCCAAGCTCACATCAAATTGTGAAGAATGATCATGTAGAGAATGAACAAGAGGATCAAATAATTCCCTCACAACAATTGAAGAAGGATCATATCCATCAAAGAGAAGATGTATGTAATGAATGGTGTCTCCCAAATCTGAAATGTTGGAATTAAAAAAACCAATAATGTGAGAAGATGTATGTAATGAATGGTGTCTCCCAAATCTGAAATGTTGGAATTAAAAAACCCAATAATGTGTATCAAGTACTCATCCCATGTAGATTTATCTCTAGAAGACAATATCTATCCTGCTACACTGGATCATAGGAGGCCAAAAGTATGACAACATGAGCATCATCAAATGCAATAGAAGATGGAGGAGATGAAATGCAAGGATCAATAATGGAATTTGAGGTGAGAAAACCTAAGTTCAAGTAGCTAAAAGTCTCCTCAAAACCATGGTCGACATTAGGAGTGCGATCAATAGTCAAAGGAACAAGTTCATCATCAAAATAAAAATTTGTAAAGGTGTACAATCAAGATTCATGTTCAACCATTCCAATAGAAATAATATCTCTACTCTCCTAGTCTCTAATAATAACCGAATCAAGAGTGAATTCCACAATCCTCCCATCTCCACCATAGGTAATCTAATAGATGGAAATAATATTATTTGATAAATGAGGAACACATAAAATATCACTTAAATTTCCCTCCCTAACATAAATATATCCCTTCCCAATTACATTCATATACATATTGTTTCCCATCAAAATAGGAGATATAACACACAAGGTTCAAAAGAGAATATAGACTATGAAGATGTCATATGATGAGATTCTCCTAAATATAGAAGCCATCTCCCTAATCCAAGACTTCTCAAAGCACAAAGAGCTTGCCATTTTCTACCTGATGTAGTAACCAAACTAGCATGAACTTTGTCCTTGTTAGAATTTTTTTTTAAGAACAAGGTTACTTAAACATTCTAGAAGGTAGATCAATGTGATTCTTTTTAAGAAGATGTTACAATTCATCAATATCATTCTTATAACAAGAATGTTCATCATGTCCAAGATTCTTGCAATATGAACAAGTTGGATTCTCCTTCTTCGATTATTTCTCTTTTGAAGAGGATTTATTATATGGTTTATGTAAATATGGATTGTTCTTTCATTTATTTTTTTCTTATCAGAATGTTCTGACTCTTTCACCTGACTAACCAACAATACTTGAAATTTATGTGACTTTATGAGACCCATAGATAGAAGCTTTTGTTGCTGATGTATTAACATATTAGAAAAAGCTAAAAGTAATGGTGTACTATCTGCAGACCACACAATCAACCTCTGAGTATGAAAGCTAGAAACAAAATTTGCATAATTAGGACCAATTTTGTTCAATACATTTTAGATCAACTAAATCTCTTTCTTTATCAATTCCACATTCTTTAAATTTCTCTCTTAGATCATTGGCCTTGGTGATGTAGTCCTAGATGTTTTCAAAGTTTTTAGGATCAAGGCTCATCAGCTCATTATCAATTTTATATCCTTTTAATTCATTTGTAGTACCATACAATGTTTTTAATTTATTCCAAGCCTTGTGCGAATTCTTACATGATTTAATTTGAAACAATGGATCTTGATAAATTAAGATACGAAGACATGCAATAGTTTTAGTATTTTCAATCATCTATCTTATCTCTTTCTCTTCATAAGAAGGTTTAGGTACCTTATTCTCAACATATAAAGAGACCTTGAGTCATTAGAGAACTCCATGCATGTTGATACCAGTTTGAATATTTGTATGATGTTAACAAAGGAACCTTAGAATTATCCATGGAAAATAAGAGCATAAGAAAATAGATCAAAATAATGCACCAATAGAACCCCCCCAAATCACTCAATCAAGAATCCCCAAAAATATGATTTGGCACTTTGTATGTAGTACAATTATAATGTGAGAATTTATTTCCATAGTTTACAATGCTAATATGGAACAAACATGGAAAATTACAACAATATCTTAGAATGAGATCCTCAAACTGAAATTACACTTTCCCAATATGATCTAGATTGAAAATGAAGCCTTCCCAAAAGGAAAAATCTTCTCTAGGTGTCAGTATGTCCAAGTAATCAACCAAAATGATAATTTACAAATATATAAGTAAAATATATTTGGGTTTGAATCTAGAAAAAGTGAAAGAATAGTACTGTAGAGCTCCTCAATACCTTTCCAATGCTAAAAAAATCACAAAAAATGAAAATTTGGCAAAAAATTATGAGCTCGAAGGTCCAAAATGGAAAATTTGACTTCAACCTTCAATAAAATTCACTTGAGGAAAAATATAAGAAAATGGATTACACCACTATGAATTTCTTAGAACCATCTTTCGTTGATATCTCATTTGTAAAATTTCAACACCCTAGTAGAATGTTATGGCATTTTAAAAAAAATTTCCTACTAGGGCTAAGGGAAAAAAACTAAACACATATGTGCTTAACTCAAGTCACAACATATGACCTCATACTAGCACAAGGTATAAAAAAATACCATCGCTAACAATGATGGTAGCGCTCAATGGGTGACTATCCCTGGTGGTGGGGTGGTGGCTAGCATGTGTTCCCCTGACAATCCCCTTATAGAAGTGCCTGCATAACAAACACTAGGCACTTAAATAAATAAATAGGCATAAAAATCCTTTTAAACTATGATTTAAAAAATAATATTTAATTATTAAAAACCATAGACCTATACCTTGATAGTGACCAATCATACATAGGCAATGATATATATGCACAAACTCTAGAATATTCACATAATATGCCTCTATAATTCTACCAGTTAACTACATCGATGGTATGACAAGGTACAGTCCATTTGGATCCATATATATAGATTTCATACAACTATATAATGAAATTCTAGTAAAAATATGAAACCCTAAAAAATGGCTCAAATTTTTTATTCACCAAAATATCAAGTGTTTTAAATGAAAATGAGTGTTTTTGGGCCTTTTAGACTCAATGGTGAGTTTATTTTTGCCCCAATGTGCACCCAAAAAAATCACAAGCCTAAATCACCATCAGATTAGAGAAGGGGTTTTGCAAATTTGAAGCTTTGATACCATGTTAGATTCACTCAAGGACTCAAGCCTCCAAGATCACCTAAAAAAAAACAACCTTCTACAAGAGATAAAAGAAAGGGCATAAATTTATAATAATGGATGCAAGATAATATGGTCAATATGTAATACTCAATATTGCAATGCAATTGGTTTGAATTGTACATATAATTCCTTACTTATAAAGGAAAAGATGTGAGATAGAATTAGACAAGATCTTGACATGTGTCTTAATCCTATATAATGAGACAACTACATCAACATTATTAAATGACCTAGGAAAAAAGTATTAAATTACATGATAATATAATATAAAATCACATGACAACTAATACTTCTAGAAACATTCCCTAGGGCCTATGTAAACTTAATATGTAAATAGAACCTATAAGTGAATTGGATAGTTAAAAAACATATTTACACCAACATCACATGTATGGTTATCGTGAATATAAATTATTTTATTGATTTTAAATGAAGGTTACAAATGTTTATTCAAGTTGGTAAGAACTTAAATAAATCACACAATATTTTTTATTAGCTAGATCATAATAAGCAAAATCTAAGAGCATACATCTATTCTTTGAAACTATTAATCTCTTAAGAACTCAACAACCGATGATTTAAATGAGCTCGTGAGGCCTTATTTATAATAGTACAAGGCAAGATCAACAATTCATAAAAATATGCTTGATCAAACCTTATAAAATAAATATAGAAAATTTGTGTACAAATATGCAATTAGGTGACATAAAGTTGGTGGATGGTAGGTGGTAGGTGAAGATGACATTAGGTGGAAAGTTAGGTTGAATTTAAATTAATTTATTATTCCATTATTCTTTTCCAATTTTTTTGGATGGATGACAAAGATCTTCATCCTAAGTCCTTTGTTCACAAATTCCTTGACACATTGAAGAGGTTTCAACATGTTTTCTCATACATGTGGTGGGATATGGGTTGACAAAGGGAAATGTATTTCAATAATATCTTGTGATTATTTTTGAAAGATGAATTGGGTCCTATTTATTTATCCTTGTAAAATATATTACCATTCAAACCTATGGGCTACCTGATTTGGATTTAATTTATCTTATAATCCTCAATTACTAATTTTGAATTCCATAGTCTAGTAATAAAATATAACTGAATCCTTAAAAGAGGATAATTTTAAGGTTGGACCAAACAATCAACCATTTTTCAACTAGCTTAGGATGAAATCCAAATTTATGAAGTTAATTTTTTTATCATATTTGGACTTAGCCTTGCTCCCATAATGTCACTGTAATCTATTTTTCTTAGTTTGTGGCATTATTTTAAATTGGTTTAAATGATTTTTTGTCTTGAGTTTTTAATCCCTAAATAAGAATTGGGCTTGTTGTCTTTAGTAGAGATTTTGTAGGTGATATTTTATTAAAAGAAACAATTCATTTCCCAAAGTTCTATATTCATGCACCCAAATGCAAAGAGAAAACCTCACATACATGTAGGAGAAAGTTAAAAATAAAAGAAAAAGAAGATTGTTTATGCACCAAGGGAAATAGATGAAAAATAAAATCTGAGAGAAAACACCATGTAGAGGGAATTCTTACGGTGTTCTCTCTACTAGAAATTAAACTTGAAGAATTTTCATGATGACAAGAGAGTAAGCTTCAGATGAAACACCATGTTGTAAGAGGAGATTCAAGAGTTTTGGCATGCAAAAAGAAGATGAAAGAAGATATCTAAGAGTCTCTTTACACTTCCTTCATGCATTCAAGGCCCCAAAATATGTAGAATTTGAATGGTATGCTCCTTACAGTTAAAAATATATTTATTGTATAAAGGTATATTAGGTCATTATTAATCTTTAATAAGGATGTATTGTTACCTTTTAAAATAATTTAGGGTTTTAGAGAGTCATATTCAAATTCATAATGAGAATTGTAGTCTATAAATAGAAAATGGTTATCAAAATGGTGTAGAACCCACCCCAAGGCAGATCTTGAGCCTACCATTGAAACTTGCATTGGCTTTGAGAGTTTCTTTGGGTATTTTCATGTTTTGAAATGGTTGAAGGAAGAAAGAAGTCCCTACACCATTAGGGTTTATCATAAATATTTAGGTATGTGAAAGTTATAGAAGACAAGACCTAGGGAAGAAAATAAAGAGAGACCAAAGAATGAGCATGTATAGACAAGCATGGATAGACTTATCAAATGACAAGAAGCATTCATGAAAAATTTGTGAAAATATGTCAAGGTTCATAGTGGTGAAAGACATGCAGCTTGATAATACCATATAGTTGAGATCTAATGAAGGGCCATGAAAAAACCTCAAAGAGAAATGATTTTATGTGAGAATCCTAGAATTAATTGGGTATGTTAAATGATAGTTCATGAACAATGAGACACAACTACACAAACAATAGGGTCTTCAAGAGTAAATATTTTCCAAGTGTTTACATATTTGATGAGATGATGTTGTTCTCTAAACAAATGACAGTGAGGTCAAAGTAGAAGGTCAACTTGGATTTTTAAAGCTAGAGAAGGAAATGAGGTTCATATCAAAGAGAGGATAATGATATTCAAGATCTATGTATAAAGGTAAAACTCATCAAATGAAGGATAGGATAGTCAATATAAGCTACCCTAGCACAACCACCTTGTAAAAATAGGTTGTGATAGTCATGACAATTTAATTTCCAAACGACATTCAAGAGAAGAGTGTAGAAAAGAAATAAAATTAACAAAGTTGTCCAAGCTACATGAAACCTCTAGGAATCTTGAAGAGGAAATATATGTTACCAAGTTTCAAACCTAGGATAGTCTTTACTAATAAAATTCAAGTGGCATCCATCCAAGAGATAGTCATGTCATATAATAAGGGACTTTCATAAGAAAGATCAAGGAAAATCAATAGTAATAAAGGAAAATGCGAGGCATATTGTAGATCATAGAAAAATGATAAAAGATAGAGCCAATGAAAAGATAGTCCTAGCAAGGTAAAAGATAGTCATAGTTTTACATAATAAATGGCCATGAGATAAATATGGACTATCACCAAGTAAAAGAGGGAAACTACCATGAAAGTAACAATAACAAAGATGAAATTATTTGAGAAATAGAATGTTATGATAGTCACAAATGCTATAGAAATTATTGGAGAACTTGATAGTCACAAATTAAAGTGTGGGATAACTAATTTAATTTTAAAGTTTCAAGATTACTTTACCACCAAATCTTGAAATTGAATTCACTTCAAACAAATTAAATAAATTATTGACAAAACACCTAGTCTAGGGAAACCTCACCCCTAACCAGTTGTTTTGTAAACAATAAAGTTCTATCTTTAACTTCAAGGTTTTATTAATAAAGAAGTATCTATAAAATGAGCATTTATCAGGGTAAAAATAATAAAATACAATTAAGGCACTTTTGGGGTTGTAATTAACATATTCTCTTGAGTTGAAAGGAAAATACAAGTCTAGGAAGTTTTCCTAAATTTCTCTAATGGAGTGGACACTAAATTGAGCCCCAAATAAAGCATGAAATTGCGATTTCACTCTTAGGGAGCATAATTAACAATGCTACATTTAGAACCCACTTTAGAAGTCATATGAAACTATGTGCACAAGTAAGCTAAAGTGTAAAAAAGTAAATCATAACATATGAAAAAAGGATACCCAAAAGGATAGTGTAAAGAATATATAGCATTTCCAAGCAAGATGCTGAAGCCCTTGATGAGACCCATTTATGTTCCATTTTATGCCATATTTTAGCCTATTTCATACGCCTTCATTTCCATTCCCACATTCCATTTATGTTCCATATCATACCATTTTACCATTTTATGTTGCATATGATTTAATACATATAAGCAATCTTTAATTTGGTTTTTAGATAAAATATGTGAATAAATAATATCATATTGTATTTACTAATATTGCTTCCCCTATGTCAAGAAAATATATATATTGTAGCATGCATATTTAAGGGTGCAGATCTTCTTGGCATTTTCTGGTCAGGAACTTTTGTGTATTACTTTTTGACCCACAATTTATTTTGTTATCTTTTCAAAAGATGATGTCAGACTCCAAGGTGGTGTTAGTTACCTCCACGGTGCTAACTGTGTACCAGATTTGAATTAGCATAAGAATTTGAACTAAATTTTTTTGCTAAATAAATATAAACGGGGATGTAATCATCAGCTATGTAGAGGAAACCAAAACAATGTTTAATTCATGGCCAACAACAAATAGAGTAGAGTACACTCGACCAAAGTTCTGCGTGTGCCATTCTTGTGGACTAGGGAAGGAAACCCGTGATGTTAATTCACTAGAGAAAATTCTGCAAATCTTCACATCTTTTATTCTCATCTACTATTATAATGAAGTTGTTTTAATCTGTGGGTAGTGACACATATTTTTGTTTCTTCTAGTTTGTTGGCCACAAGCCAAAACAAACTCAATATTTTATGTACTTAGTAGTTACAAACAACGTATATATAATTAAGCATAGTGTAAGGGAACATAGGTTTTATGTATCAAACTTTTGATAAATAAAACAATGTTTCTTCTGATCAAGGCAATGTAGAAAGTCCCTAGTCTCTTGTAACCTACAAACCATGGAGCAAGGACCCACTCCCTAGTGAAGCACGCTGACATTTATTTATTTTTACTGTTAATATTTATGTGTGTTATTTATTTTTTGTTTGATTTAATTCCAATAGATTTCATAGTCGTGGGGTGATCCCACAAAACTGGTTAATAATTCCATTGAGGAAGGAAAATTGCAAAAAATGCCCCGATGAGATTTTTGGGTTTTGGGGGGTTCAAACAAACTTAGGGTCCATGTGAACACAAAGCGAACCCCCCTTCGAGCGAACCCTCTTAAATGATGGTTCCCACATTTTGCGCGTTGCCCAAATTGAAAACAAAGGAAATTTTGAAAAAAGGGGGGGTTTTCTCGAACCCCCCATTCATTTGAAGAGTCAAGGGGGGTTCGCTCGAAGGTGGGTTCGAGTGAATCCCCCTTTTCCCCCCTTCTCCCCCTCTTGCACCAAATTTCTAGAAAAAATTTCCCTTCGAAGCTCGAGTTGAGGATGAAAATGGAGGAGACTTCACAGACCCAACTGAATGATGGTAGTCCTTAGAATGAGCTATCCATCAAATATAATTTCAATATGTTTTGGTTTTATTATGTATTTGTTTTTTTAGTTTGATTAAACATAGGTTTTTCACCAAAAATCAAGCTCTCTATTCTACACATGTGGACAAATAGTAAACTATCAAAATAAAATTCTGAAAAATATGTTCAGGCTAGGTATTGATGTCCTTGATCCAGTAAAAAAAAATTGAATTTCGATACATACAAAAAAAGTTATGTTGTATACAATTTGCCTATGTTTGAGTTGTAATTGGTTTGACTTCAAAACTTGATTAAGGAAAAAATATTCAATAAATTACTATGAAACCAAATGAACTTGTTAGATATCGTAGTTACAAATCTAAATTCAAAAAAATAAAAAAATTATCCTTCATAAAAAAAAAGTTATGCTGTATATAGTGAGCATCATTCCTTAAAAATTGTGTTTACTGATAAAAACTAGTTTTCGAACGATATGGAAAAAGAAATGCAATCTGATTCAAAAACAAATTAAAAAATATATTTAGAATCTACAAACAAAATCTCACAAATCACTAGTTTTCATCATCTCCAAATTCTTCACGGTTTAGCTGTTATAGATGCCTGAAAGTGAAGATTTAGTTAAAAAAATCAGTTTAGTCTACAATTTGGCCAAAAATTGTAAACCGGTATTGTGGGATCACCCTGTGTGATTTCAATTTCAACACCTTCATTAAAGTTTGGATAAAATAATATATGATCTAGGTTATTTTTCCTTTTTGTTGTAAATTTTGGTTGTTATTATCACATATTTTTATGATTCCTATCATAGAATAAAGCAAAAAAAAATATAAGTTTGAACCAAATTTTCATTATAGGTGCTCTTTTTTGTGTTTTAGCTGCATTTCATCCCCCCTTAATTTGTTGCTTTCCTCCCTTAGGTATTTTGTCACAACACCTTTCACAAGCTTACAATCCCCATATTTACATTGTTACCAAGATGAACCTAGTTTATTCTTTACCCCAGTTTTGTCCTATCAACCCCCAACATAACCATAGTGTTGGGAACCATATCCTACAAAACCAACTTGTCAAAAATTCAAAATCATAGCACATACAAACAAATGTGCTAGACCAAAACCTATAAGGAGGATAAAATTTGAGGGTATGCCCCATATTTATGCTTGCTTTATGAATGTGGAAAAAATGTGGTGATATTTTCCCCAGTGCAACAAATGACATGAAAATCAAATTCCACAAACCTGAGTTGTGATGATTTTAATAAAGAGAGGTTTGAAAATGGTATGAAGGATATATGTCTTATTGCTAATTTTTACTATAAGTAGTAATTCTTTAAAAAATTTAACTATTCATTTTAATTTTGTATTTTGAGAGCTTATTGAGTGATTTTAAGCATTCCAAGGAGCAAGAATGCCACAGCAATGACCATATCACACACCTTGACTAGAGACCCTAAGAAACCACATCGCACTGAGTGTCAGCACAAGAGGTAAACCATTTTTTCACTTTCCACTCATTTAGGATCTCAAATTATAATGCTTTTAGTATAATTGTTAATTATGGGGTGCCCCTAACCAAAATAGGTTCCTTAGTCCTATGTGGGTGTCCTAGCCTAGCATAGGCACCCTAGATCTGCATGGGCTCCCTAGTCCACCATGGTACCCCTATCTAGCCAATATTTCTTTAAATGTGTTAATTTGAATTAAGATTTCTTTGATACTATTGATACAACTGATGAATGGATGTTTTGATGATTGAAAGGTACCACCACACATAGTAGCACTCAATATTTCATGTATATAGAATCTTGCATGACCATGCCATGCTACTATCAAAATTAGAGTAGAGGCACCTAAGAGATGTTGGTTTGTTGTGGATATACACCATGCCAACCATGAGGTACTATCATGATGCAATTATAATGGAAATCATGGTGTGATGAGACACGTATACCTCTACCTTCCATCTTCCAAGTGGAGAGATGACCATAACCCTTAAGGATGTGTATATGATTCTACGATTACCCATACAAAGTAGGATCGTGAGGAGGGGAGGAAACCAGAAGATTTCCTACTCGAACAACTATATTGCATCAAATGAGCTATGCTAGATGATGGAAAGGGATAAATATACCTATTATGTGTTCTACATAGTGATGTAAACATCCTCATCATTTGTCAAATTTTGATAGCATCTATAGCACTTGAAGTAGCACCTAATGGATGAGGCACATACCTTCACTTGAGCCTTGTGCACACCATACATGTGATGGAGGATCAATGTACCATGTTTTATTGGGGCAAAGCATGTTATCCCACCTTTATTATGATCTTGGTTGATATGTACATTATAAAGCATAGATCTTGATGACAAGGACCCTTCTCCAAGTATGAGCATTCAAGCACATCAAGTGTATGTGGCCCATAGGATATTTGATAGAGCTAGCATGGACATATCCTTGAGCATACATGTCCCCATTGAAGATACCATGGTAATATGGTGATTTTTTATATTGGCTAGTAGTGTTCAATCAATTACCCATTGTTGATGTGATCTAGAGGCCATATAGGACACTACAAATATGGGTTGATTCACCATGAGATCTAGTGAAGATGTAGTAGGACTAGATTTTTGTTGGTTGATATGAGTATGTAGTTATTCCATTTTATTATGATCAAGTGACCCTATAGTTTGGTCGCTTTCAAGGAGTTCCCAATTAGTCAACTGACCTATATTCGATTGACTCACAATGAAATCCAACCTAGAGACACAACTCAATCGACCATTATGGATGTCCCCTAGAGTGACTCCAATGATGAGGAGTGATATGTGCATCCCATTTTTTATTATGATGATGTTGATTGATCATTTCATATACTAGATGGTGGAGTATTACACATCTAGATCTTGTATTTCTTATATATCATCCTATTGGTTATCTAGGGCCATGACTATGGCATCGTGAGGATTTTGAGGAGGAGGAGGATGTAGATGAAAAATGTGGTGTATGGAGATATTATGAGGGGGATCAACCTATTTTAGAATTATGAGGAGGTCAATGATTCCCTTGGGGAGAGACCTAGGTCTCATCCTCATGTATCATGGCATGTCCTCCTACACCTAGAAAACCAAACATCTATGAACACAAGAAGACAAGCAAAGTGGCTACTACCATGCTGCCAGCCTCATGAGTGAGCCCAAAGATAGCTATAGTTGTTTCATACATGGATCCTCACTAGCAAGTTGAAAATCTAAGTGATATGGTATTGTGTATATTATATAATTTCATAGTATTCTAGATTTTTTATTTGATTTATACAATAATGCACCTGACTTGATTCTATGTTTTTCTAGTTGGTATCCAAGATTGGCTTTGCTTTATGGGTCGAGTCATGGTAGAGGTTATTCTTGATGTACAAATACATCAGCTTGTGTGGGCCAACTATAGGTCACATTATACCACAGGGTGACATGTGGAGATCTTTGATCCCTTAGTGCAATTGAGAGCTACATATGAGGAGCTTAGTTTAGAGAAGGATCAAGCTCTAGATAGTCTTTAGGAGTTGAGAGTAGAAGCATCATCTTTTACCAATTGCACTCAAATGATCCTATAGGTAGAGCTAGATAGAGTGTGAACTATGAGGGATTGATTGCATTAACAATATATAGAGATCTAGGGGATAGATAGAGAGCTTAGAGGTGATATTAGGGCTCTATTTAATTAGCTCTATGAGTTACTCATGATTTATTGTTTCATGTTGAACACCACTAGTAGGCCCTAAGGGATCCAATAGCCATAGGCCTATAGGTTGATGATGTGATTATTTATTACAAACCACATTTTTTATTGTGGTGATCTACGGATGTATACAAGTACTATGATGTATATATATGAGAATTTTTATTTGACATGTATGTATTTATGCAATGCTTTTGTACGACTTGTGATTTAACTAAATAAATTAATTTCTTTAATTAAATTTGAATGTGGGTTAATTCATATATATAACAAATTAGATAATCTTGTGATTAATTAAACAATCTAATTGAGATTATTTAATAAATATGACAATGATCCAATTAATATCTATAATGAATATGTGACTATGTGATCTAATTAAACAACATCAGAAAAATAATTTAATTAAATACCACATTCTGAATAAGTGCCCACATGTTGAATTAAATACAACTATAAATACTATAATGATCTTATTAACATGGTACACAAACTACTGAATTGTATGCTAACAAGTACTTATCAATATTAAGAAAATTACTCTAAAATATTCAAGACACACAAATGTTTGTCATGAATGAAGCAATGCGACATCAAATAGAAAACCATCTATCTAGTCCACATGCTCTAAATTATAGCATACCATTTTAAGAGGAAATTATTTTAAGCATACAACCTACACAAATTCATAGCATTAATAGATTCTTTGAGAGGTGTGTCTTCTATTGTAGATAGCTTATATGCACCTAATCCAAATAATTCCATGATGATATAGGGTCCTAACCAATTCGGGCTAAAATTTCTTTTTCTCTTAGTGCAACATTCACATTGCATTTATTTTCATAAAGCACAAGGTCACTAGCTTTAAATGAATGATGAATAACACCTCATTTTATCTTCCTTGAAGATTTTTGTAATGATCTTACATATGTTTGAGAGAATTTATACGTTGTTTGTCGAGCATCTCAAGTTGTTGAAGTCATTGTTATCTATAAGGATTATCATTTGGGATGCCACCGGGAGAAATTCATAATGAATCAATTTTAACTCCAAAGGAATGACTGCATTGGTGCCATACACAAGGTTGTATGGAGTAGATCCTATAGATGTATGAACACTTTTTCACTAATCTCATAATGTCTAAGAGAGTTGAGTATTCCAATATTTACCGTGTTTGTTAATATTTTTACGTAAGACTTGTTGAGTTGTTTAGTTAGAAGCTTCTACTTGACCATTTGATCAAGGATGATATGGTGTAAAAAAGTGATGTTGTATGTGAAATTTTTCAAGGAACTTCTCCACTTCTTTGTTTTTAAATGATGTACCATTATCTAAAACCAAAGTGGAAGGAATACTAAATCATGCAATAATACTATCAAGGATAAAATGATAGATAACTTCAACTATTTTGGATCAAAGTGGAACCTCTTCAACCTATTTTAGAAAATAATTTGTAGTTGCAATAATTAAGGTATGTCCTCGAGAAGGAGAAATTTTTATTATAAGATCCAAGACCCAAATGGAAAACGGCCAAGGAAACACTTGGGAACGGAGTTCCTCGGTAGGAGCTTGAATCAAGTTGTTGTGTTGTTGAAATTTAGGGAAGTTTTTGACAAAGGGAAAATAATCATACTCCATATTTTTCCAATAGTAACCAATACGATGTAATTTTTGCACCAAAATGTCATCCACAAGCACTTGAATGGGATTTTTCAATGGAAATGGGGATCTTTGATTTGTTAAGACAACAAAGAAGAATACCATTATATGATATTTGGTATAAGATATTAGATAAATGATATACTATGCCATGAGTTTTCAAATGTGAATCCAAATAATTTTAGTAGAAGGGTCATGGAAATTACCATCATGCAAGTATTGGAATATGTGAGAATACTAGTCACCTAAATCAACATTAATAGAAAAAACCACATCTTTAGCATTTTTAGAAATTGATGGAGAAGTGATATTATGAATATAAAAATAGAAATCCATAGATGAATCATCAAGGGATATAAGGTAAAAAACACTCTCCATTGCATCTACATGTCTATTATCTTTCTATGGGATATTTCCAATTTGATGTAAGAGAAAAAATGTTTTAATGTTGCTAATGTAAAATCATGATATTAGGATAGTTTATCATGTTTTCTTGATGAGTGATGGGATTAATTTATGGCTAGTTTTCCTTCATTAGTTTATGTTTTTATCATTTCAATTTGCCAAGTTTCATAGACATTCCTAAGACTTTATACATCTTTTATACCTTTCATGTACTTTAAACCATACTTTAGTATGTGGAAATGTAAATATGATATGTTGACATTTGTATGTGTGAATGTATGAATGTTCATGAGATTCCATATGATTTTATGCTTAAACTATTATTTTTAATGATCTTTATGCCTTAGGGATGAAACTAACTTCTTGTAGCTAGAAGAACTGTAACCTGCAACAACTAGATTTTCAGCCCGCAACATAAGGACCATAGTCAATTGCAAGGGAAAGGTCAAAATGGTTAAAATGTGATGGTTCTAGAGAATAACAAAGGTGACCATTGAATGGTAAATCATGAGTCACCATAATCACATTTGTATCCACCAAATAAGATGATTAAAAGAAGTCTATTCTAAGAAGGTTGACCCATAACATGGCAGTGCCCATGAAACACATCTCTATCATGATGATTAATCGTTAGGGTAGAGTTTTAGTTTAATTTCTCTTCTTTTAATTTTTAATTATGGTTTTCTATTAAAAATACTAAGTCCTCTCCCTATCTTTGAGGGAGAGTGGAAAAATACATTATGGTTATGTTTTCAATCCTAGAGTGAATAAGACTCCTTGCAAACCCTATATAGCAGGATCAAATGTGAGGAGTGAATCTAGTTAGTTATTTAGATAGTTTTTGCTAATTACCATTTGATAGTTGATCACTGATAGTTTTTGTCATCAGTTAAATAATAGATATGTATTATTGAATGAGAAATATTTAGTATATTCTTGTTAGAGTTATATTTTTCATGTAATAAAGGAGTTAGTTCAATATCCTGGTTTGTTGATTAAACAGTAAGTGTTGACATCTATTGTGGAAGAAAAAAATCAAGCAAGGGCCACTTGAGGTACTTCTATCCATTCTATTTTCCTATTATTAAATTCATTCATGCATTGTTGAGTTTAGCTAAGATAGTTTCCAGTTTCATGCATGTAGAATTCATGAATATGATTATGTAATTAAATTGGGTTTCATAGCTTAATGTGTGTTTCATACTCTAGGAGTAATTAGTTACATTTTAGTCTTAGAATTTAGTTGCCATAGTCTTAAGTGATAAGTACCTATAGCATAAATAGTATCTTAAGTTCATTCCCTTGTTTTGCAAGTTAAACACATTCATTACCTTTTCCAACATTTATAATTCCTGTAAATGTGTAATCACCTATACTCATTGATATAGTGTGTGTTAGAATCCATGAATGCATATATAGTTCCAACATTTTCAAAAGCTTTATAAAGCCCTAGTTGATAATTAAATGAAGTATCTCATGGAAGATGATCTATTTATTTAGGAATCCATCCGTTGAATTGTGTGTATAGCACCAAGTTAATCAAACATTAAAGAAGCCCTACATTTTTGGTGCTATTGTTGGGGATGGTGCAAAGTTCAGGATTCTCCTGTGTATTTTCAGTTCTTTTCAAAGCTTTCCTAGTTTACCAATTTCGTTTTTAGCATTAAGGAAAATATGTTTTAGCCATCAACACAACACGAATTACTAATAATGTACAGGGACCGTTGAACTATAAAGTTACAAGAATTGCATGCAGAGGAAGTGAGATGCTATGGGAAGATTTCTCCTCTCAGCACATGAAGCATTGGAGGATACTAGTGAACAAAGAAAGATTATTCCTAAAGAAGAATCATCCTTGACACTAGTACTTACACCACACATAGAGGAGACTCCACACATACACATAAGCATCATGGCTAATACAGCAATAGAAGACCCACCAATGCATGTAATGTTTGATTTCCCCATAGCCAACCAGGAAAGGGCTACTACTTTGAAGAAAATACCTCCTTTAGTATTGTGTGTCTTCTATGGGCTAGTTATAAAGGATCTAGATACCTTTATTTTTTATTTTTATGTGCTATATCGAAGTTATGACTATACAAAAAATGCTCACATAGTCAAAAAACAAAATTTAAAACATTGAAAGATTTTTCTCTATGATGGCTCATGGGCTTGGGAAGGGATGTTGTTCCTAATTGGAACATAATAAAGACAAAGTTCCTGGAGAAGTACTAGGATTACTTCAAAGGCATAAATAGAAAGAGGGATGAAATCTTCAAGATGTAACAAAAAGAGGATGAATCATTGGAAGATTATATTGAGTGGTTTTAGTTTTGCCTCAAGAAATCCCATAAAAAAAGACTCACTAATGAATCTCTAAAATGATTATTATTAAGGGGAGTTAATGAAGATTATATGGATACATTCAACCTAATTGGGGAAGAAGACATCTCACATTTACCATTTGATGATATTTTTAGGGTGTGTAGAAACTATTCTAGGTATTTTACTAAGAAAGTTAGAGGAGACAAGACATCTTATCTCAACAAATCATCTAATGGAGTTTCAAGGGTGGAGATGAGAAATATTCTATCAAACATGAAGGAGGAAAAAATTAGCCACTTGGATACACAACTTGATACCCTCCATATCAATAAAAAGAAAGAAGAGGCAGAAGAAATCCTCATAGAATACTACCCACACTATAGACAAAATAAAATCAATTGCAAGTGTAAGAATTTGGCTAGTATTTCTAAAGATAAACAAGGGAAGCTAGAATTTCATGCCTTAGAAGACGAATATGGTCAAGTGTTTTACATAGCTCAACACAAACCATGACAAACAAGACAAGGTATACCCCAAGATCTCTTGAACCGTAACATGTCGGTTCCAATTAATAATGCAAATTTTCCTAGTTAGAACCCTCAATCTTGGAACAATGTGCAAAACCCACAATGGCCAATGCCTCAATACAATCGAAATCAACAACAGAAAAACATGTGGCCACCACAAAATTACCAAGGATCTAATTATATTTTTTAGTGGCCACCCCAACAAAAATAAATGGCAACCTCAGTGGCAAAGAGGTCAGAGTGGAAAAATCAAAACCTCAACTATCAACATCCACAACAACCCTTGCAACCATAGAAATAAGTCATGATGCCAAACCTAATAATAGTTGCACCAATTCCACCAAGAGAACCTCAATTGCCAACACAACTTGCACCTAACCCAAATAATAAGCTTTTACAAAAATATTATGCTAATGACACCATACAATACCCCACCTATGGGGTTGAGGTGAGTGATCTACACCTCAAATCAGGGAAAATGTTAGTTGGGTCTTCATCTCCTAATATCACTGAATTGACTGATGAGGAACTCACAATAGAGCCCATGGATAAACAACCTAAGGAACCTAATTCAAATCAAGTCAACCCAACAACCATGAGTCCAAAGCCTCCATTCCTTGAGATATTAACAGTCCAAAAACATCATTCATAAGATAAAACTAATCTATTGGGATAGCTCAATGATGTTTGCATCAAGATACCCCTCATATAGGCCATTCAATAAGTACCCATTTACACCGAAAAAAGGAGAGAGTTATGCCTCAAAAATCCAAGTAGGAAATGTAAGGACCCTCAAACTATGCATGTCTTAGGACAATTTTAAAATATTATGTTGGGAAACATAACTGTCCCCAAGTATGCAAACCCTAGGAGCCTTGTAGTGGATGTCAAAATCAATGGTACTCTCATTAAGAACACCTTAATTGACCTTGAAGAATCCATTAATGTAAAGACCAAATAAACCATGAAATTATTAAAACTAATGGAGCTTAAAATTACACCTACTATGCTACAATTAGCAGATAGGTCCACAGTCAAGCCTGAGGGAATCATAGAAGACTTGGTAATAACATTAGACTAATGGGAGTATCCTGCAAACTTTATGGTGTTGCAACCTAAAGATAATCTTGCAAGATATCACCTCATCTTAGGGAGACCTTGGTTGGCAACTGTAAATTCCTTTATAAGTTGCACGTCCGGTAACATGATCATTTCCAATGGAAATGTGACTAAGAAACTAGTTCTCCATCAACCTACCTAGTCACATGTAGATTTAGAGAAAATGTTATGGCTTTCCCTAGATGAGGAAGAATTGTACTCCATACAAACTCTAATGAATATTGAATGTACTCCCTTATTATAAAACCAAGATGAAGATGAATGGTACCTGCTACAACATATCTATCTAACATGTTTGCAAGACCCCCTATAGAACATAATTCCTACAAATACATGCCAGTCCATTTCAAAAAAAGTAGCAACTTATTACCATGTCATTATATTCTAAATATAGCAGGTCTTGACATTTCATCTGTTCAAACATCATCCTTCACTTTAGAGATTATGCCACACAAGATAGTAAATGTAAACAATCAATTGATTGTTGCACAATAGACCTCATTGTTGAATGTGCTACAAGGAAATGTAGTTACATTTACATAGGACTATCATGACATGAAGGCTATAGACCCAAAACTATGCATGCACTAGATTTACATCAATGAAGGCTATAAATCAGTTAGGCAACCCCAAATGAGAATGAACCCTATAGTCCATGACATAGTCAAAGAAGAATTAAAATTTGGTGGATGCAAGATCCATCTACCCAATCTCTGATAGTCACTAGGTGTATCCACTAGTAATTGTACCTAATAAAGGATGGAAATGGAGAGTGTGTGTAGACAACTATGGGTTAAATGTAGCAGCTAGGAAAGACTGCTTTCCCCTTCCATTCATTGACCAAGTATTAGATTCATTAGCAAACAAGCAATACTTTTCCTATTTGGATGGGTTTAGTGGATATAATTAGATAGAGATAGCCCCAAAAGACCAAGAAAAGACAACCTTCACATGCCCTTGGGGTATATATGCTTACTTTGTCTTTCCATTTGGGCTATGCAATTCACCTGTCACCTTCCAAAGGGAAATAATATGTGTATTCTCAGACTTTACACATGATTCCATGGAGGCTTACACATATGATTTTACAACTTATGGGAATACCTATGTAGAAGAACTTGCCAATTTGGAGAAGGTACTACAAATATGCCTAGATCATCACCTATCCCTGTCATGAAAAATGATTCATGATGATGACTCAGGGAGTAGTTTTGGGGAATTTTGTGTCGAATAAGGTAATCCAAGTAGACCCCAATAAAATTGGTATAATATCAACACTTCATGTACCCCAGAGACAAAAGGACATTAGAAGCTTCCTTGGCCATGTTGGATACTATAGAAGATTCATACAAGATTTTTATAAACTAGCAACACCACTAGTTGTCTTATTTCCTAAGGATGTGGATTTTGAATGGTTGCTTGTCAACACTCCTATGAAGTTCTCAAGGTAGAATTAACCAAAACCTATGTCTTAAGAGGACCAAACTAGAATTTACCTTTCCATATCCATATAGATACTTCTGATTTTACAATAGGAGATGTGTTAGGACAGAAGGATCGAAACCTTGAGGATGCCATTTATTATATTCGTAAAAATATTCAAGGGGCGGAACTCAAGTATACAATAACTGAGAAGGAGATGTTAGTAGTGGTTCATGAAATCAATAAATTTAGACACTACATTACAGGGTATTTTGTATTCACAGATATTGACCATACAAAAATAAGGTATCTAACAAAAAAACCAATAGCTGGTGGTAATCTTGTAAGGTGGTTACTACTACTTCAAGAATTTGATATAACTATTATGGAAAAGCCAAGGAAAGCCAATGTAGTAGAAAATTTCCTCTCTAGAATACCAACTAAATTAGAAGATGTTGTAGATGATTCATTCCCTTATGAGAACCTATTTTCTCTCTTTCTTCATACACCTTGGTATGTATACATAGCCAACTATTTGGTAGCAGGGAAAAAACCACCACATCTCTCACCAAGGAAGATGAGGCAATTAGTTCAAATTTTTTTCTCTTAATCATGGATAGCTAGGTATTTATTCTACACATGGCTTAACAACATAATGAGAAGATGCATCAGATAAGATGAAGTATATGATATCCTCAAAGCATGCCATGATGAACCTTATGGGGGACACTTTTTAGCAAAGAGGATAGCTCTTAATATTTTGAATACTAACTATTATTCGCCAACAATTCATAAAGATGCATTCAATTACACTAGGAGTTGTGATAAATTTCATACAATCGGAAGGCCAACAAAGATAGATGAGATTTCATTAAAACAACAACTAGGAATAGTACCATTTGATAAATGGGGTCTAGGGGTAAGTGCACCAAGATGGTTCCCAAAAAGGGGACTTAAGTGGACAATTTTTTTCTGAAATCAAGAAATACTGACCTTGGACATGAAATTGAGGATAGTTACACTCAAAATTCTGAGATGGAACAAAAACAAGGATCAAATTTCACCGAGTCTACTTTCTAAACTACTAATTTATTTTTAAAATGGTTGATATTAATGGATTCAAAAGAGGGATGCACACAAATTGGTGTTGTTTTTTTCAGAAAAAATATAACATAGCAACTCTTGTACGACCCTCATACAGTGAACTTCTTTTTAGTATTTTTAAAATCGCAATAGTCAAAAGTTAGCTAACAATATGTAGTTGATGCATGATTTTTCTAATAATTTTTTAATAATTTTCAAAGTGGAAATTTTCTGAAAAACAGAATTTTGGTCATGCTACCCCTACAAATTTTGGAAACTAATTGAATTTTTTTTATTATTTTTTTAAAATTTGTAGAATGGAGTCTAGTTTCTAAAAATGTAATTTATTTGAAAATTCAATGAACGGTTAATTTATAACAAAAAAATACCAAACACTACTTTTTGGCCAAAAAAAGACATACAAATAAAATAAATTATGGATGAAAGGCTTAACATTTTCATAAAGTGAAAAAAATTACATCGTTGGATAGCTAAGAGAGAACCCAAAATTACCCATGTGTTTGATTTTTTTGATATTGAACCACGTGCAATCCTAACGATGAGCACAAACTCGATTATGTGAAATATGGTAGATTTTTTAAAAACACGTCTCTGGTCCTTGGGAATGCCCTCCAAACCTTTGGGTTGGTATTCCAAGGCAAATACCAAGCCTAAGGCTCGGGAACTCCCAAATCAAGATATAATGCGAGCGCACTATAACGCGCTCACGTTATATCTCAGTTTTGACATGGCTTTTTCTTGCATGTCAACTAAGACATAACACGAGCACATTATAACGCACTAGCGTTATGTCCTCCTTTATTTTAAATTCCAATATATTGAATGTATGTTGATATATTTATATGTTTGTATGTACCTTTATGCTTGTATGTCATGTATGTAGGCATGTATGCATGCTTGTATGTATGTACGTATGCCTGCATGTATCAATGCATATATATTGTATGTATGTAAGATTGTATCTACACATGTATGTATGTATGCTTGTATGTAGGTATTTATGTATGTCTTTAGAGGGAGGGAGAATTTAGAGAGAGAGATTTTGGAGAGATGGAGAGGGGGTGGAAGTGAGAGTTTAAGAGAGAGGGAGTGGGAGAGAAGGGGTTGGAGTGAGAGAGAGAGGGGGGTGGGAGAGAGATAATTGAGAGAGAGGGAGATAGAGAGGGGGGAGAGAGACAGAGAGAAAGAGAGTGTTATGTAGGTAGGGTGCCAAAGGGAGAGACTTGAGAGTGTGAGGGGGGTGAGAGGGAGAGACTTGAGAGATAGGTAGTGAGAGGGAGTGGGAGAGAGAGGGAGTTTGAGTGAGAGACTTGAGAGACTTGAGAGAGGGAGAGGGTGTGGGAGGGAGTGACCTGATAGAGGTAGAGAAAGAGGGGGTGGAGTTATAGGGACTTATCTAAGTAGGGTGGGAGGGATAGATAGAGAGAAGGGAGAGAGATAGATAGAGTTACCTAGGTAGGTTTCCAGAGGGAGAGACCTAAGAGAGAGAAGGGGTGGGAGGGAGAGACATGAGAGAGATTGAGAGAGAGGGAGTGGGAGAGAGTGGGATAGAGTGGGAGGGACATAGAGAGTGATGGATATAGGGAGTGAGAGAGGGTGGTAGGGATTGATTGAATGAGAGGTACGTAGAAAGAGGGAGACAATAGATAGAGACATTTAGAGAGGGTAGCAGGGAGGGAGGGAGAGGTGAGATGTATAGATAGAGAGAAATAGATAGGGTTTGAAGGTATAGGGTTGAGGGAATAGGGTGGAGGACCTATAGGGTTGATGGTTTCTAGGGTATTAGGGTTTAAGGTTTGAGGGTTGAGGGAATAGGGTCAATGGTAGAGGGTATTTGGTTGAGGGTATAGGGTAGAAGGTTTAAGGGTTTAGGGTTGAAGGGTTTAGGGTTAAGGGTTTACTTGGTTGATGGTAGAGGGTTTAGGGTATAGGTTTGAGGGTATATGGTTGAAGGATTAGGTTCAGGGTCCAATGTAAGGGGTAGAGGGTATAGGGGTAGAGGGTGCAGGGTTTAAGGATTGAGGGTTGAGGGATTAAAGGTTGAGGGTTGAGAATTGAGGGTTGAGGGTTTACTGTATAGGGTAGAGGGTAGAGGGTAGAGGGTTTAAGGGTTTAGAGTTTAAGGGTTGAGGGTTGAAGATTGAGGGTTTAAGGTTGAGGGTTGAGGGTTGAGGGTATAGGGTATAGGGTTGAGGGATTAGGGTCGAGGGTCCAATATATAGGGTAGAGGTTATAGGGGTTGAGAGATTAAGGTTGAGGGTTTAGGGATTAGGGTAGATATTTTTCTTGGATTTAACTGTGTAAAGGTTGAGGGATTAGGGTTTAGGGTAGAGAGTATTGAGTTGAGGGTAGAGTGTAGAGGGTAGAGGGTAGAGGGTTTAAGAGTTTAGGGTTTAAGGGTTGAGGGTTGAGAGTCGAGGTTTTAGGGTTGAGTGTTTAAGGGTTTAAGGGTTGAGGGTTTAAGGTTCAAGAGGGTTGAGGTATTAGGGTATAGAGTTTACTAAGTGGGTTTAAGGGTTGGTGGATTAGGGTTGAGGGTAGAGGGTAGAGGATTGACAGTAGAGGGTAGAGGGTTTACGGGTTAGGGTTTAAGGGTTTAGGGTTGAGGGTTGAGGGATTAAGAGGTTATAGGGTAGAGGGTATAGGGGTTGAGGGATTAGGGTTTAAGGGTTGAGGGTTGAGGGATTAAGAGGGTATATGGGTTGAAGGATTAGGGTTTAAGGGTTGAGGGTTGAGGGATTAAGAGGGTATAGTGGTTGAGGGATTAGCGTTTAAGGGTTGAGGGATTAAGAGGGTATAGGGGTTGAGGGATTTGGGTTTAAGGGTTGAGGGTTGAGGGTTGAAGGATTAAGAGGGTATAAGGGTATCCATCTCTCCCTCCCACTATCTCTTTCTCCCGCTCTCCCTCTCCATCCCTCTCTCCCCCTCTCTCTCCCTCTTTCTCTACCACTCTCTCCCTCCCACTATATATTTCTCCCACTCTCCTACTCTCCCCACTCTCTTTCTCCCACTCTCCCCTTCTCCCACTCTCCCCCTCTCTCCCTCCCTCTCTATCTACATCTCTCCCACTATCTCTTTCTCCCCCTCTCCCTCTCCCTCCCTCTCTCCCTCTTTCTCTCCCACTCTCTCTTTCTCCTGCTCTCCCCCTCTCTACCTCCCACTTTATCTTTCTCCCACTCTCCCCTTCTCCCACTCTCCCACTCTCTTCCAATCTATCTTTCTCGCACTCTCCCCTTATCCCACTCTCCCACTCTCTCC
>CM021105.1:200603830-200616907 GCA_007115665.2 Sequoiadendron giganteum
AAGAGAACGAAACCTTCAAAGAAAAGGAGAGATTTTGGGTGGTGGCATATCGTGAAAATAAGAAATTGGAAACGATTGACGAAAACACGCCAATTGAAGAGGAATCTCAACCATCAAAAAGAGAATGGGAATTGGCAACACAAAAGACACGAATGCGAAAGAATCCTCATAAGATAGATTCAGATACCATAGTTGGAGACACACCCTCTACAACAAGTTAATATGAAGGGACACCGTTAAGCACAAGAAAAAATGGAGGGAAACCATCTATCACAAGTGAATATGGATGGACACCATCTACTGCAATTGAATATGGAGGGACATCATCTACCTCAAGTGAATATTGTTGGACACCATCCAACACATCTCAAGTTGAGAGTACATCATTACTCATATTTGACGAAGAAGTTATGCCATCATCCCCATGTGAAGCTCAAGGTATGTCTTCTTCTCCACCCTCGATCGAAGGTACACAATCTAGCCCACCACAATTAAATATTGATGAAATTCCTAAAGTTGAGATGTGTGTACCTAGGAGAACACCACTAGAATTTTGCATAGAAAGCCAAAGTATTTGAGTAATATTGATGATGAGATTTTGCAGCACATGGAAGGTAATATTTCAACACGCACTTGTAGAAGATATGCTGATAAGGTTTGGGAACGATTCTTTGAAAATCTAAATGAGACTGCAAGATATCAACTATTTGTTGAAATGATGTGGGGTGTAAAGTATAGGAACATCATGAAGAATCTTGGGTTGAGAACATCAAATGCATCGAGTGAAGACACTATAGTGAAGAATCTAATGGATGTTTATGAGAGTGTGGGTAAGACCTCACGCTCAAACAATACTAATGTCACCTGATGTGTCATTACATCGAATTTGGTAAGCTATCAAACAAAGAGAGCTCATCTCATTAGAAAGATGAGTGAACAAACGGGAATTAGTAGAAAAACTTTATCAAGAGCCATTCAAAGGAAGAAAATAATTGAAGGAAATGATTCAAATGAATTATGGGCATTCTTGGGGAGACTATCATGAAAAGATAAAGAAGTTGTTGAATCCTTGAGAACACTAATTGAAGAGTATTGGAAGAATAACACAAGGCCATCTTTGAATCAGAGGAATGTGGTAAGAAGGAGAATCAGTAGTCAGAATCATGAGCCACATCCAAAGCATTTTTTGGATGACTCAAACCCAATTTTTTTGAAAATTTGAAAATGATTATCCTCAAATTAGTATTTCTCAAAGAGTTTTTGAAATGCATAGAACTTTTTATGTGAAGATAAATCACACACGCACTACTTCTTGTTGTAGAGTACATATTGAATTTTCTAACCATTATGATTTTTATCATTCTATATGAGTAGATTTGCATACTAACGATGTTTTGTAGGATTGTGGCATAGAAGCCCCACCAAAATATTCAAGAGAGTTCTTATCAAAAAAATTATGTGAAATACAGGATGGCTAGATATTCTACAAGACAACATGCTTGGATTGTTCATGCGAGTGTTGCAGTGGCTTCTAGCATATGCTAGTATGTCAACATATGGAAAGCATAGATGAGGTGGGACAAAAACTAGTAAAGTTCGGGAAGTATAAAACAATGGCATATGCTACAAAAGATGGGTCTTAAGAAAAAAGGTGTGATTTGGTTATTGAGAAGATTCTAGTGTACCAGTTTATGTCCATGTTTCCTAACAATATACTGTCTGAGTATGCAATGCATACCCATAGAGCCCGATGGTTGGACACACAATTCAAGCTATGCAACGACACCTTTCCAGTTGCAAGCATAGTATCAGTGTTTGACTTTGCGGAGAACTACACTCTACAACCACAACATGAGGTGCAATCACAATATTACAACCCCACATAGGTTTCAATATTTTTGCACATAGCATTAATTCATGTATATGATAGTACGGATTACCAAAGGAAGGTATTGAGGGAGTACCACTTTTACATTAGTGATGATCGCACACATTCTCCAGAATTTATGTAAGGTTGCTTCCATATGTTCTACAGTAGTCTGGCTTAGAGGGGCATAGAATATGTCTGACATATAATATGGTCTAATAATTGTGTAGCACAGTTCAAGAACTTGCGCATGTTCTATTGGTTGTGTAGGATGCATGTCATTACAGGTGTTCAACATATGTGGAACTTTTGTGAGGCCGAACATGGAAAGGGGGAGCGTGATGGTGTAGGATCATGTGTGAAAAGAGCATTAGCATGAGAAGAGTTAAAGTATAAAGATAGTGCAAAGTTGACAGATGCAAAATCAATCGTCGAGTGGTGTAATGCTTCAATGGGTCTAGGTAATGAAGGTACATCTTCAATTTGTAGATTTTTTTGGTTGATGGATGATACTAGCATTACACCATATGAATACTATTGTACAGTAACATGATCGAGTGAGGTACACTCTTTCCTTAGCTCAAATGTAGGATCATGGAGTATCGATACATGAAAGATGGCATGATTTTTTTCTTCATGTACAATGAAATCCTGGAATGATTGTGAGTCAAGGGAGTGGGTTGACAAATAGTTGACAAGTTATCTTAGCCCACTTCACACATATCACCCTCTGACAATATTGGAACTGACATAGATGGAATCATCGGTCGACTTTGACCATGTATCAGATCTAGTTCAACCAGGTAATATATCTACTTGCTTAGTTGTTGAAATTCCATATCGTTATCTTACTTTGTACTGTACTCATAATGTTGACAAATTTTAAGATATTTTCTGCACATATCAATGCAGGGCATGTTTATCTAGTTATTGTAGATGAAGACAATGAAGAGGGAACATACTATTACTTGTGTTGTTGTGTTGAGGCCAAAAATAAATTGGAGGCCCTAGTTATGGATGGAGAAAACATCGAATACCCTACAAGCTCAATTGTGGTTACTAGAACATGGCTTAGAAGGTACCCACATTCGAGTGTTCAACATTGGCTATTTCAGGACTTTGACACGCATCGTAAGATTCTTCATTACTTGAACTTTGTCATGGCATCCAATGTTTTTTTGACCAAATATGGGGGTAGACCTTTGAACAAGACCTTGTGGAAGGTTTGTGAGTTTGACCATGAGGCAAGACTTGACACAATAAAGAGTAGAGCAGACCTAGATGGTTCACTGGATTAATTTGTAAGTATATGCACATTGGTTCTTATTAATTTATACTTGTATGCACATTAATTTGTTTGATGCCAATGTTATCATCTTATTTTACTTTGTGTATTTGTAAGTAACATACTAAACAGTGATTGGTTTCCCCTTGCGAAAAATGCAAATATATGAGCCATCCAAGAGAATGTTAGCCAGGAAAGCAATGCAACATCCTTATTTTGATGATCTTGAAAAATCTCAATCATGATTTTAAGCCATTAGAAAAGTGTGTGCAAAGCTTGGTGAGGGAATTTCAAGTTATTCATTTGAAGTTAACATTATCATGATAAGCTATGATGTAGACATTATAAGAGCATCTAAAATTTCAACTTACTCTATTCATGAGAGGTGTTGTGTGCAATAGGTATGTTGGAATTTCCAGTGAAGATGTATGACCAGGAGTGACTAAGTTGTGAGACCTACATGCCTATCTGTAAGTGCCTTCCATCTATTTTTATTTCATTTCCATTTTAGATGCTTTTTCTTTTTTCTCTTTTACTTTGCGTATTTGTAAGTAAACTACTAAAAATTGATTGATCTCTCGTTGCAGAAAATGTTGATTTATAAGCCATCAAAGAGAATCTCAGCCAAAAAAGCAATGCAACATCCTTATTTTGATGATCTTGAAAAATCTCAATTTTGATTTCAAGCCATTATAAAAGAGCGTGTGAAGCTTAGTGAGGGAATCTCAAGTTACTCAATTGAAGTTAACCTCATAATGAGCACCTATGATGTAGAAATTTAAAGAGAATCTTTAATGTATGAGTGACATTGTAAAATATCTATGAGAACGAAGTACCTAAGGCATTGTAATGAGATTTACTTACATAATGAGATTTACTCAAATATTGTAATTTTGGAGTTCATGTTTGGTGCAATAGCACCTTGTTCTGTAAATGCCTCAATAGGAAAATTTGCAAAATTTGAATTTTGAAATGTAAACAATGTGAAAAAGGTCATGTAAAGGTCATATGTAATGTATTCAAAGTCTCAAAGAGGTCATTAGGTGATTAGAGAAGTGATATAAAGCATGTAAGGTTGAATTAGGATGTTTTAGGTGTGTGTGTGTGTTTATTTGTGCAGGGGAATTCAAGAAACAAAATTGGAGTTTCTGCTAAAGAGTTTTATGATGAATTTTCAAGTGAAAAGAGTGGCTCCAAGTGGTGTTTTGAGGAAATCTTCTCAAATGACTTCACAAAAAAATTATTGATCTAGATAGCTATTATTGAGTTACAACACATACTTCAAAATCAACAGTGACTATCTTGGAACATGTGCATCAAAAATGACCTTCGATGTCCTCATTAGGCTAAATAGGCCTAAGTTACAAAGGAAAATACCTTTAAACATCTAGGAACCCCCTTAAATTGTTGGGGCAGAAATTATCATGTATCCGCAATTTGTCCTAGGACAAACTCACTCCACCATGCCAAACCAAAACCCTTATTTTATGCTAGTATAATGAGGGTTTATTGAAAGGAATGGTTCCACACCTTACCAGAAAATGCCACCACCTCAGAACTTCTTAAAACCACCTACACAAACTAAAAAGACAATCACCCAACCTCTACATGCAATATTTTATCGAACCCTAGGGTGAAACCTCATTTTTCATACCCTTTTCCATCAAAATCTATAGGGGCAGCAATACAAACCCCATAAAACTTATTCCCTTTCACTTAGAAATTTATCGTCTGATCTTATAGGATCACGTTGGGCCCATCTAGAAAAACCTCTCTCGGTATTGGCTATCTCGGAGTGTTTTTCCCGTGGCGGCAGATTTTCACTTGATAGAAAAAGTGTCAAATTCAAGTTGTGCAAAGTTGCAAATTGGTGCAACTTTCACTTTGCAACTCATGTGACCAAACTAATTGCTCCAACACATCTAAATAGGTATGTTTACACTAGGCATGTTCTTATTTCATAGCAAAACACGCATAATCACTTCGAGCTATGTTCCACCAAATCGATCCCTTATGGGTCCAAAGTGCAAAATGGCTGCAAACTTCAACATGCTATTACTCGGATATTGTGATGCTTAGAAAATTATCGTTTGATCCTATAGGATTGGGTTGGGCCCCTCTACAAAAACCTCTCTCATTTTTGGCTATCTCGGAGTGATTTTCCCATTGTGGCAGATTTTCACTTGATGGAAAAAGCATCAAATGCAAGCAGTGCAAAGTTGCAAAGTGGTGCAGCTTTTGTTCTGCAACTTGTGTGACCAAGCATACTGTTCCAAAAAATTCAAATAGGTATGTTTATGCTAGGCATGGTCCTCTTTCACACCGAAACACATGGAATCGCTTTGAGTTATGTTCCACCGGATTGATCCCTTAAGGGTCCAAAGTACAAAATGGTTGCAAACTTCATCATGCTATTACTCGGATACCATGATTCTTATAAATTTCTCATCTGATCCTATAGGATTATATTGGACCCCTCTACATAAACCTCTCTTGGTTTTGGCTATCTTGGAGTGGTTTTCTTGTGGCAGCGGATTTTCACTTGATGGAAAAAGTGTCAAATTCAAGTTGGGCAAATTTGCAAAGTGGTGCAAATTTTGTTCTGCAACTCGTGTGACCAAACAGACTATTCCAACATGTTTGACTAGGTATTTTTATGCTAGGCATGGTCCTCTTTGGCATTGAAACACGCAAAATCACTCCGAGCTATGTTCCACCAAATCAATCCCTTAAGGGTCCAAAGTGCAAAATGGTTGCAAACTTCAAAATGCTATTACTCAGATACCATGATGCTTAGAAACTTCTCATCTAATCCTATAGGATTGCATTAGGCATCTATACAAAAACCAATCTCAGTTTTGGCTATCTCAGAGTGGTTTTCCCGTGGCGGTGGATTTTCACTTGATGGAAAAAGTGTCAAATTCAAGCTATGCAAAGTTGCAAAGTGGTGCAACTTTCGCTTTGCAACTTGTGTGACCAAAATAACTGCTCCAACACGTCCGAATAGGTATTTTTATGCTAGGCATGGTCTTTTTCACACCGAAACATGCAGAATCACTCTGAACTATGTTCCACCGGATCAATCCCTTAAGGGTCCAAAGTGCAAAATGGCTGCAAAATTCAGCATCCTATTACTCAGATATCATGATTCTTATAAAATTTCCATCTGATCCTATAGGATAACTTTGGGCCCCTCTACAAAAACCTCTCTTAGTTTTGGCTATCTCAGAGTGGTTTTCTCGTGGTGGCGGATTTTCACTTCATGGAAAAAGCGTCAAATACAAGCAATGCAAAGTTGCAAAGTGGTGCAACTTTTGCTTTGAAACTCCTATGACCAAATGGATTGTTCCAACGTGCCCAAATAGGTATTTTTACATTAGGCATGGTCCTCTTTTTCACTCAAACACGCGGAATCACTCTGAGCTACATTCCACTGGATCAATCCCTTAAGGGTCCAAAGTGCAAAATGGTTGCAAAATTCAGCATGCTATTACTCGGATACCATGATGCTTATGAACTTCTCATCTAATCCAAAAAGATCGCGTTGGGCCCCTCTACAAAATCCTCTTGGTTTTGGCTATTTCAGAGTGGTTTTCCCATGGCGACGGATTTTTACTTGATGGAAAAAATGTCAAATTCAAGTTGTGGAAAGTGGTGCAACTTTCGCTCTGTAACTCGTGTAACCAAGTGGATTATTCCAACATGTCTGAATAGGTATGTTTACACTAGGCATGGTTCTTTTTCACATTGAAACACATGGAATCGCTCTGAGCTACATTCCACCAGATTGATCCCTTAAGGGTCCAAAGTGCAAAATGGCTACAAACTTCAACATGCTATTACTCAGATACCGTGATTCTTAGAAACTTCTCGTCTGATTCTACAGGATCACATTGGGCCCCTCTACAAATACCTCTCTTAGTTTTGGCTATCTTGAAGTGGTTTTCCCATGGCGATGGATTTTCACTTGATGGAAAAAGTGTCAAACTCAAGTTGTGCAAAGTTGCAAAGTGGTGCAACTTTCATTTTGCAATTCGTGTCACCAAACTAATTCCTCCAACGCATCCCAAGAGGTAGCTTTATGCTAGGCATGGTCCTCTTTCCACCTAAACACGTGGAATTGATCTGACTTGCATTCAATCGGCTTGATCACTTATGATGGAATGCAAAACACTAGAAAAGAGAAACATACAAATGATGGTTGAGAGGTCTGAGTATTTCACACAAAAAGTGTATGATCATTGGTGTAGAGCACCTTGTTCCTCCATTTGATGAAGAAGGTCTAGTTTAGTGGTTTTAGTGATTATCTGATGGTGAATAGGTTTTTGTGGGTATTTTGAGCATGCTTTGTCTTGAATAAGGTCAATTAAGACCATTAGGTATGTTTTAGGGTGAATTTTGGGTCTAGTAATAAAAAATGTGAAAATTTCAATCTTGCACTAGAAGTTGTCTTTGTAGCCTTTGAAGGCAAATTTATGAATTTTTATATGATTGTGAAATAATGGAGTTTTTTCAATGTAATAAGGCTATTTTTAAGCCATTTGTGTGGGTTTAGAGGTCATTAGATGTACTCATTAGGTTGGAGGAGTCTAAAGTTGGAAATTTGTAAGTTGCTTAAAGCAACAAATTTGAAATGCAATGGTTACTTATTTTGAAAGTTGTTTTTTAGTTAGTTGAGGGTGTGGATCAGTTAGAGAATCCTTGAGAGGCTTGAATAGAGGTTGTTGATGAACTTTTGGAGAAGATCTAATAAGAATCATTCACACTATTCTCTATTTTTTAGATTTTTGATACAAACTTGTTGATCCTGTACTTGGTACAACCTCTAGCTTTCCTGTATGGTCCGAAGGCTGACATGGATTGGAAGAGGGTTGAGTTTGATTTCTTTTGGCAGTGGTTTGGTGAAAAACCATAAAGGAATAGGAGAGTTCTTATTGTTGATTCAAGTGAATGTTGGAGTCTTAATGGGCATATTTGAGAGAAGTTGTGTCAAATCACAACTTGGTTGAGCCACTTTGCATCACTAATGGTGCTTTACAATTCAAAGAGTGATTGGGAGCATGTTACTTTGTTAAATAGACCTATTTAGGGGTCTAGGACAACGTTGAGTCTATTTCTTATTTGTATTATAAATTATAACTTTCTTTCTCTTGAGTCCATTTCGTATACAAGAAATAATATTGCAAAAATTTGACATATAAATCTTTTGATAGTGATACATCAAGAACACATTAGAATCTTTTATGAATCATTTCATGGAATGCCAATTTTAAACGTGTTTTTTTCTTTCAGATAAAGTTATTTAGCATCAATCAATTAATATTCAAGACAAATCATGAAGGACAACAATGATCAATGCTAGGGCTAACCAAGCATGTACATGTCAATAAGGGAAGCAGAAGTACTCAAAAACATGTAAGCCTCAAAAAGTATACATAAATTAATACAAAGTGTGATCCTAATAAAATTTTGCTTCCTAAATGTGTGATGTTAGATAAAACTAATAGTGCAATAAAGAGAAACAACAAGATAATAGGGCACCTCAATGATTAGCCTAAGAAAATGAACAATATGAAAGCAAGATAAAAAAATAAATTGCTATTATACCTTCATGTTGTTGCTTCCTTGGTTGGCCCTTGATGTTGAAGTCTTGCGTGCTCCTTGGATGGTAATGAAATGAAGTGGATGCAAGATGAATTGATGCAATATGGGTGCTAAAATGGATGAGAGTTTGAATGACAATTTTGCAAAAGACTTGATCCCCCCAAAATGAGAGAATTGAAGGGGTATTTATAGGCTAAATTGAATTATCTAGAGAATTCAACGGTTGGGATTGATCCAACAAAGATCAAGATGAAGGGCTATGGTGAGTTGAGGACTCACAAGCCCTCACATCTTGACATGTTGAAGGTGAGATGTCTTAGGGTGGAGTGATGTGGAAATGAGGTGGATCTTGGGGGATGAGAAGATTCCTTGGAGGAATAAAAGTGAATTAAAAATTCACAATGATTGGAAGAATCTAGTGGATAAGAGAGGGTCTCCAAAAAGCTGGAGATTTGTCACATGTGGGTGATGTGACAAGTCCAAGGTTCTAGAAGCCCTTGGCACATGTGAAGTGACAAGTCAAGGCTTCTAGAATCTTGCATGGGGATGGGGAAGACCTTGGAAAGATAAAAGTGAATTAAAAATTCACATGGGGAAGAGAGTCTAGGCTAAAAATGGTAAGTGGGAAGGTTGACCAGAAAAGGTAAGCCAAATGTGGCTAATGATTCTGATTAAGGTTGTGCAAACACATGATTAAGGTAATTAATGAGAGATTAGAGGCAAGTGGGAGATTATGGAGGATGTGACACTTAATCTTGATTAAGTGGTGCACATCCTAATCACAGATTAATTAATTTAATCCAGATTAGGAGAGGGTTATGGAGAATGTGACAAGGAGAGAGAAAAAGATGAATTAAAAATTGATTTTAATCCAAATGGGTTAAATGACCAAATTAAATAATTTTTCATGTTTATTTAATTTAGAGAAGGAAAAGGGATAAGGTAAAGTATTTAATTTATTTAATTACATACTTTAGGAACCTTAGGCAAAAAATGAAATAATGATTAAATAAACTATTTAATCACTATTAATGAAATAGATGAATAAAGTAGACAATTTTGATCATATGGAAGTGATAAAATTTGGATGTCTACATTTTTCCCCTCTTTGAAGTATCATTAGAATAACAGCGCTTCAAAGAAAAAAAAGTGAAGATGACTAGAAGAAGTGACCGAAAGAGGATGCCCCAACGTGGGGAAGAGGATCTGAGTCGTTCAATTAATGAGGAATGGATGAAGATGCCCCAATAGTGGAAGGTGTTGATTATGGTCGGGAAAAATGGTAAATGTGAAGGGTAGGTATGCCCCCTCGAGAGGGCGACGGGGGAAAAGAGAGGGGTCCCGGGTGACCTCTCGATAGGAAGAAATGGATGGTATAGTTGGAAAGAGGGAAAAAAATTAGGCAAGTTTTCCTTTTGAATGAAGTCAATCGAACAAACAGGGTGCAAATGGCGGCACCGGGAAGGGAAGGGATTAGTCAAAGGAATAAAACGGTAAATAAAAGGTAAAAATACCTTTTAAAAGGGGAGGGAAAAGAGAGGGGTCCCAAAAAAAATCTCTCAATAGAAAGAAATGGAGGGTATGGTTGGAAAGAGCTCAAAAAAATAAGCAACTTTTCCTTTTGAACGAAGTCGATCCGACGCACGGTTTGCAAATGGCGGCCCCGGGAAGAAAAACGAGAAAAAGTGTTGCAGAGGGGCGAGTTCACCCCAGGAGTGCGCTTACGCCTTAGGAAGGGGAAATTTTGCCCCAAGAGGGCGGGTTCACCCCGAGAAGGGGCAAGTTCGCCCTAGGAGGGCGAGTACGCCCTGAGAAGGGGTGAGTTCACCCCGAAAGGGTGGGTTCGCCCCGGGAGGGTGTGTTCGCCCCGGGATGGGGTGAGTTCGCCCCAGGAGGGTGAGTTCACCCCGAGAAGGGGCGTGTCTGCCCCGGGAGGGCGGGTATGCCCCGGGACAGGGTGAGTTCACCCCGAGAGGGCGGGTCCACCCAGTTGCAGGGGGCGGATCCGCCCCGTTGCAGGCCGAGGGCGGGTTCGCCCCGCTACAGGGGGTGGATCCGCCCAACTGCAGACCGAGGGCAGGTTTGCCTCAGCAGTCCAAGGGCATGTCCACCCCGCAAGTGGGAGGAAAGAGGGAGGGGGAAGAGGAAAGAAAGAAAGAGAAAAAGGAAAGAAATAAAGTGGGGGGAGGAGGAAGAAGAAGGAGGAAGAGATGGGGGAAAGGATGAAAGATGAGATGAGGAAAGGGGATATGAAAATGATGATTTAAGTTCATGGATAAGACATGATGATAAGCGATGGGAGATAAAGGCGAGCATAAAAGAAATATGATGTTGCCCCAGGCAAGTTGCAGAAGTGCGGATACACCCTCTGGATTGTTGCAGAAGTGTGAATACACCCTCTGGATTGCTGCAAAAGTGCGAATACGCCCTCTGGAGTGCTGCAGAGGGGCGGATGAGTGATGAAAGATGAAGGGATGTGGGAAAAGATGAGAGATGAGATGATGAAAGGGGATATGAATACGATGATGTAAGTTGATGGATAAGTAATGAGAGATAAATGCGAGCACAAATGGATTCGAGGACACATATGATGTTTTCCCAGTCAAGTGACAAGCCAAGTTGAGCGGATGGTTGATGGAGTGTTGTTTGATAAGGACATGATACATCCCAAAACAACACAAGGATAGGGAAGGATACATCCTGATGAGGATGAGGATGAGTGTTGTTGATGAGGGAATGATACATCCCAAAACAACACAAGAATAGGGAAGGATACATCCCACTGATGAGAGTGTTGTTGATGAGGGAAGGATACATCCGAAAACAACACAAGGATAGGGAAGGATACATCCCAGAGATGAGAATGATGATGATGATGAGGATGATGAGGATGATTGGATCAAGGCTTGTAGCAAGGCTAAAACCAAGAGTGTGATTAGATTATTTGAATGGATGAGGATGGGGGAGATATGCAAGATGATGGAATGGAAAATGAAATGCAATCCTAATGCAATTTGTCGTCCTTGGAGCATTGATTTTTGCTATAGCATAAGACACTGGGTGTCAGGGTATGTAAACCAAGATGAATTAGTGTCTAATGCAGAAGACAAACACAACAAACAAGAAGGCTATCCCAACACCCCAAAGTCGTGATGACTTTGGTCGGGCCAGGTATTGGAATAACCACAAGCACAAAAGGATGCCCCAGCGTAACACAAGACCTCAGGGATCTTGGTGGGTACTACGTGGGACAACCAAGAAGACAAAAACAAAGAAAAAGATCAAGATACGCCCCTATGTTTACTAGTCAAAGCACACCATGATATGATAGATCAAGGTGACCATGACAAGTGATGATAGGGAGCTCAAATGATAAACAAAATGTCAAAAACATCAAAAGATCACAATCAAGTTTGAAACATCCTTTGCCATAGGATCAAGATGATGGATGGGGTTGATGAGGTCTATTAGGAAGGATACATCCTGTTGAGACCGATGATGGATAGTAAATTAAAAGATCGACATGACGTAGGATACTAGAAACCGATTGGATCTTGTGATATAGATGACTGTTGTTTGATAAGCACTAGCTCGAATAGGGACATACTTGATGACACGACAAGACGACAGGATGACAAGACAACAGGACTAACACACCCTAAAGACCTAGGGGCTCGAGGGTTGATCAAAGATCAACCTTGCCTATGTGAAAAGAGGATGATGAAGATAGAGGATGGAGGTTAATGATCATATGGAAAAAATGCCCAGGGGGCGGACCAAATGATTGACCTTGTCTATGTGAAAGCGCAGGGGCCACGTAGCTCGACACAAGGCCAAAGATAGACGATGGAAGAGACAAGACAAAAAAAAGATAGAACCTCGGGGGCAGATCAAATGACTGACCTTGCCTACGTGAAAGCATAGGGGCAACGTAGTTCAACCAGAGACCGACGGTAGACAATGGATAAGGGATGATGAGATAACCAAGATAAATGGATAAAATGATGGAGTGGATATGATGAGCCAGGATAGGCCACAGGATTGGATAGAATGATGGTTGATATGTGTAAGATATGTAGGATGTGAAGCTCAGGGATGGGATAGGTAATTCAGATCATTAGAATATGAATTTGAGAGGTCAGACAATGGATAGATGATTGATGAAGATTTGAGAAAGATTTGATGAATAGATAGGAGGGATGAATGACGATGTGAATGGCATTGGGTTGCATGCGGGTAGCCTAGAGCTAGTTACCAATGACAAGGGATAATAGAGGGAAATGGATGGATGGATAAGAAGATGCTAGGATAGGTGGATAAA